>VXBB01019305.1:300589-380454 GCA_013399915.1 Illadopsis cleaveri
ACCTTATTAACACCCTACCTCACTAAAAAAAAAACCCTCACCATTTCAGGTGCCTCAGGGGAAACCTCAGGACCCTGAGCCCTTTTCACCTCCAGAGGAGCCTCTCCTNTGATGGTTTCCTGGATAATTGCTTCAATGAAGTGGGATAATAGCTCTTTGCATTGCTTAACGTCTATTTCTGTGGTCATTGCTCAGGATTCATCCATTAATTTATCACCTTGGGAAGCACTTTCATGCAAGGTTTAGCGACTTCCAAAGATGAAGAGATCTCAAAGCCTACTCAGGCTTTGAGGAATTTATTGTTTCAGTGCATGGCAACCCTTCTTTTTCATCTTCCCATGAAAGTACCAGTGAAAAACAGAAACCCAAGGAGATCAATGTGAGTAAAGGAAAGATTAGAGTGATGCAGAGCAGATAACATCAATGAGTCACAAGATCAGCTCCTTTTCCTGTAGGTGCAATTCCAGCACTTCTTTTGCAGATTTGGAATTAGACACTCAGCATCAATGCAATCAGAACAGAATCAATGGTCTTTTTGTTGTCTGGGACAGGGGGATCTCTGACCATTGTCTCAGTGAGTTATTGATCTGTTCCGGGTTATGTTATCCTCAGTCCTGACACCCAGCCAAAGCTCAGGGATTAGGTCAGACATTACTTGTGAATATCTGAGGTAAAAGAACTGTGGAGATTCATTTTGAGGATTTTGTCTTTTCCCAAGAGCAGAATCTGACATGTGTCATTGTCATCACTGGCAATAGATCAGTAAATCCCTGTATCTATTTGCTGGGACATGAAGATTTGTTAATAAGCATAAACTCCATGGTAGCTTTTTACCCTTTCTATCAGCGGATAAATGGCAATCTGGGCTTCTGATCACTATCGAAGTGAACACAGAACCTTCCACATTCTTGAGTGTCCCAGGCTTGTGGCATGGACTAGTTTAGGGATCCTGGAATAATCCCAGCCAGGTCTCAATGTTCCAGACTCCAAGGGCCCATCAGGAGGAATGCTCACAGTGTACTGTCACTTGAGGAGCTGGCACTGATGAGAACCTCATTCAGCCCATGCTGCAATCTGTTGCTTTAGGCCTTACTCTAGGGAGCAAATAGGAAAGTAAACTGTGCCAGGGGAAGGGCAGGGTAGGGAGGAGACTGTCATTTGTTCTGTGTGCCCTGAGACTGGGGGAGCACACTTTGGAATCACAGCCTGGTTGGTTGTGAGGAGCAGCTGAGCTGGAGCAGCACATCCCTGAGACAGGAATGGCATCGCATCACTGCCCATAAAATAGTGACAGTGACAGAGAAGTTTAGAGCCTGCAAAAGGAGAGGTCGGGGGAATTACACGTTTAACAGAGTCTTTGTGGCATTTTGATGCCCCATTGGTTTCATCTGCTCTGGTGGAGAGAGGGAATGGGAGATAGCACTCACCATTTAGTGCTGTCGGAGAGAGAGCTGCAGAGCAGCCTCCTCATAGCAGCAAATGTCAGAGAGCACAACTGGGGTCAGGAAGCTGAACTCTGTTGTACCCTTGGCTGTGTTAATAACAAGTGCAGGAGTTGAAGGCACAAAAAGGGATGGTAGAAAGGCACTGAGCGACTGCAAGCACTAGAGTGCATCTGCCCTGCAAAGTGGACAGGTTACAGGACTGGGTAAGAGCAGCACTGACCCCCTAGTCTGGAGATAAAGTCACAGCTCAGCTCCAGCCAATGGAATGCGTGTAAAGGCAGGAGGGGGTTAAGTGTACAAAGGAGGCAAATCCTGCAAGAAAGACAATGCCTGATCCAAACAGCTCCTGACTAACTCATGCCTCAGACCAAGGTCAGATACATCTACACAGGGACTGCTGCTCAGCCCCAGGGCTCCAGAGGAATCAAGACACCCCAGAGCCTGAGTTTGTCCTTGGGGCAAAGAGAGAAATTCCTCCTTCTGATGAAATCCTGACCCTCTAAGGTAAGTCACACTCCCAAATCCCTTACAAGTTTGTTGGGGGTTAGGATTTTTCCTTTAGTTAGTTTTTCTCATGGAATTTTGTCCCATCTGTTGCTGAGACAATAACAACCAATATTAAAGAGAGACAAACAAAATGGCCAAGGTGGGAGAGGGGTGCAGCTGGCTACTGTCTTACCTGNTTTCACCTCCAGAGGAGCCTCTCCCGACCATGTTCAGGAGCTGGGCTGCCGCTGCCCAGCCCCGCCATTTCTCTGCTACTGCTTTGGGTTTTTCTCTACACTGCCTGCTGGACACCCCTCAGTTCCTGCTACATCTGCAAAGTTTCTGACACATTTCCTTTGCTTCTTTGGGGTCTGCTCATGCCTGCCCTCTCAGGTATCTCTGCAAGGTTCCTGCTGCAGCCCCTTCCGCCATCCATCCTGCCCGCCATCACCGCGTGAGGGAGAAACGTGGCCGAGCCTCGCCACAGCGCCCCCTGCAGGCTGGGGGGACCATTGCACCCACCCTGCCCGGCCGGGAGCCANTGAGTTTGTCCTTGGGGCAAAGAGAGAAATTCCTCCTTCTGATGAAATCCTGACCCTCTAAGGTAAGTCACACTCCCAAATCCCTTACAAGTTTGTTGGGGGTTAGGATTTTTCCTTTAGTTAGTTTTTCTCATGGAATTTTGTCCCATCTGTTGCTGAGACAATAACAACCAATATTAAAGAGAGACTAACAAAATGGCCAAGGTGGGAGAGGGGTGCAGCTGGCTACTGTCTTACCTGGCGGGTTTTCTCTTTGGAAGGGCAGAGACATCTCAAGATTTTGAGCTGGGGGAAGGGGCTGGGTGTAGTTCCTCACTCTCTCTCACTGTGGCATTGGTGGGGGGACAGGCTGCCATTATTGTGGGGAGAATTCATCAGCACTGCGAGGCTCCATCCCCTGCTGTCTGCTCCTACCGTGATTGAAGCTCTGCTTGTGGGAGAGGCTGCTGTACTGGAACCTTATTAACACCCTACNGGGCTGGGTTTATGTCCTGCTCCTTTTCGTTTGTTTGCCTTGTTATACACACTAATAAAGAACTGCAATTCCTTTTCTCATTGCTTTGCTTGAAAGTAATTTCAAAGTTTTAATAATTCAGAGAGAAAGGGGTCATGTTCTCTGTTCCAAGGGAGGTTCCTGCCTTGCTTGGTAGGCCCTGGTCTTTCAAACCAAGACACAGTTTTAAGGCTCATTCTTTCTCATTGCCTTCACAGAAAGTGAATTGGAGCCCAGAGAGAACTCATCAGGGATCAGATAAATATTGATGGTTGTTGATCCTTTGAGGCCCGCAACTGATTTTATGCATTTTCTGTCATTGCTTCAAGTAGAGATAATCATTGCATTCTGCCACGTTGAGAGGAAAGAGTAACACTGAGATCAATTCTGCTGATCAATGTTCTAATACAATATTATTCCGTGGGACAATTTCAGCATTTAACATTTTCTGGTAAATGATATCCCATTGCCTCACTCAGGGTTCAAAACAATCATTAGCACTAGTTCAAACTGTTAATGAGGTTAAGGGAGATCCTGAATCAGCAGAGCAGAATCTGTGACCCTGGAAAGCTTTTCCCCTCCTGTGCCCTCTGTCTGCTCTGTCCGTTTTGGTAAATTGACCAACTCTTCCCAGCAATTTGTAGGAAATACATTTTCACTTGTTAATTTTCCACTGAAACTTGATTCATCCAACCAACAAACTTAATTTGTCTGCAAATTGCGCTCTGTGTGGCACCTTCAGAAAGAGCAGCACTATCTTTTTCTAAGCAATGCAGAAATATTAACATTTACTCTTGGCATTCTCTCTGTACACAGCCTAAGAGACCTCACTCCAACAAAACCAAATGTAGTCAAATAGGCTTTGCCTGCAGGAAGCTCCAGGTTTTTTGAGGTGCCAAAACCAGTAAAAGTTTTCCCCAGTCATTCCATTCTTAACTTCAGGGGATTTCTTTGTTGTTGCCTGAGGAAACTAAATTCTTGATAGGTTGGGAATAGCGGAGAAGCTTGTACCTAAGATCCCTGGTCCTTCCAGCTTTCCTGCCAATCTGTGGAGCAGCAGCCAAACCTAGCAGAAGAAGAGAAAGCATAACCTGGCCTATCAAACTACATGTGAGGGCAGCTGGCACCAAACCACACCCAGCAGAGAGGCAGAAATGCCCATTCTCCACTCCTGGGTAATTTTCCTGCAGTCTGAGCTCTCCTGGGAATTGTGCTGGAATGGAAAATGAGCTGCCAGGTGTGAAGTACAGAGCTGCAAATGAGCTAAAAGTGGTAAATCACAAAAATTTCCATCATAGAAAGACTGAAGGAACACGCAGTGCCCTGCAGGTGAGGAAGGTGAGAAGTAAATGACAGATGGGCAGGTGAGAGGTGTGGCAGAACTGGGTGAAACTTGACTGCTGGGGGAGATTTCCAGCCTCACCATAGAAACTCCACCAGTACAGTACCACTGCTTTGCTTCATGCCACAGCCACCTCTGCTTTTCTCCTGTGACTGTAGCAATCCAAGAGACCAGGAATTTACAGGTTCCAACACTGGCTGAGGAGCTGTTTGATTTAAACAGTGAGACAGGAAGCACATGGGAAAATGTCAAAGAAAATGAGCCATTATCAGAAAAAACCCTCACACATTTATAATTGGAAACATTTGTAAATGGAAATCACCTCAAAATCACAGCACTTGCACATTTTGCTACAGGTTACCCACTCAGAGCATTGAGTGAATTTCTTTGTGTACAAATTCCATCAGCCTGTGATATATCTATTTTTAAATCTAGTAGCCTTGCTACATGTCCATAGTTCTCTGATTACTGACTTGCCCTGAGTTGTGGGTCTCATGCCAAGAAAATTCTATTTTCTGACAGCAAATGACACAGCTCCACTGCTGATTGATTTTCATAGGTACAGAGTGTGTGCTGTGTATTAGAGTGAGGATGGAGGCATCAAAAATGTTGTTTCTAAAAGATCAAAAGTAGATGGATGAAGACATCTGGACTGCATGACACTTCTGGCTGTCTTTGCTAGGCAATGCAACACTTAATAAAACCAAATTACACAGATGTTCCTAGAAAACTTTTAGCCCTGTAGCAAATTGAATAAACTATCAATGTTTCCAACAAAATCTTTCTTCATTCTTATTCCAAAATTTATCAAGTCAATCTAACAACAATCCTTTCTTTGTTTCTCACCAAAACAGGATGAATATGGACAAATTTCTAAAGGCAAACCTGTCCTTGAGGTCATGCACAGGCCCCAGAGAGCCAACATATTTCAGATTTCATTTCAAACCAAGGCCCACAATGCAAGTGAAGGTGACCCTGCTGAAATCAAGGACAGACTGTGCTCTGTTTGAAGATCATGCTTGTGTATAAGCTACACTAATGTTCCTGGGGATGGAATATTTAAATGCAGGCTCCTTTCACTTTTCTCATGTTTCAAAAGGAATCACAGCAATGTGTTTCACAGCAACTTTCTGAAAAGAACTGCCAAAAAGACAACACAAACTTTTTGTGTAATGATGGGGGCTGACTCTCATCTCAAGCCACACCTTTAAGCTTCCTGTCACCAACTCCAGATTGCAGAAGTTCAGCTGATTTAGGATCAAGCCCAATTTCTGGATGTTGAATGAAAACATTCTATTAAGGACACACAGTGAAATGCACTTTCCAGTTCCTGGGATTCACACTGTGCTCTGGAGGTAGAAGATGGGAGCTGGAAACAAAAACTTTTCCCTACATTATCAGAAAGTACCATTTATAATAAGGTAAATATGGCATAGCATTGGCAGTATTTGGTGAAAAGATAATTTTAGATGCTTTCAGTAATGCTTTTAAAAGGAATTCTATTTAAGCTGGACATGTGTCAAAACATGACACTGTGAATACAGGTGTGGTGACATCAGATCCAGGGTCTGTACCAGAGAGCTGCTTCAGCACTGCTGTGCCTGAAAAGGTTCCATTTCTTTACCAGTCTCCTTATAATGTGTTTTATACACATTTTTTTATTTTGAATCAGAAAAATATTTCTTTTTTTGACTCAGTTTACATATTTACAGTGCATGCTTTGTGAAACAAGGCCATCTTCTAGTTTTGCACATGGATTTCTGGACATCACAGTAATAAAAGTAAATCATGACATTCAGAAAGGAAAAATCTTGATAAAAAGAAGGGAAGGTTTAGGGTTAGATAGATTGATTAAATAGTTCCTCTTGACTTACTGCATCAGAGAAAGTGAGGTTTCCAAAAGTGAATACCTATGTTAGAAATACTGAGCTTAAGATAAACTATTCAAAAACGTTTTATGATCAAATCTGCAATGGACTGAAGTTGCATGAAAAATCTCCCTTGGGAGCCTTAAAACCCCTCTATTAAAACGGAAAGTGAGTGTAACAGGACACGATGTGAAGGGGAGTGCTGTAATCCTCACACAGAGAGGAAAAGGGAATGTCTGTAGACACAGTTCCAAGCACATCAGGTTCTAAAGGACAGCTCCATGGCTGCTTAGAAGAGCTCTGTCCCGATTAGCTTTTTGACACCTGATTAATCCCCTTCCCTGTACTAAGTATGGAGTGTTAACAGATGCTTTTCCAGCCGACATCACCTTCTTTCCCTCAGAACAATTAAGGAACCAGAAATGAAAACTGATTTGCCAACTCACGCTATTGCAAACATAAAATTTCCATAGTGTGCCCTCTGGGCACCTTTAGTTCACTCCTATTACCCATTGTGCCCTCCCGCAGTCTTTTGTTTCCCTTGTCCCATGAAGAATTTCCCTTCACTATCAGCAACTTCAGCTGCCAGAGGGCAGGGCTGAATGGGATATTGGGAAGGAATTGTTCCCTGGAAGGGTGGGCAGGCCCTGGCACAGGGTGCCCAGAGAAGCTGTGGCTGCCCTTGGATCCCTGCAAGTGTCCAAGGCCAGGTTGGAGGGGCTTGGGACCTGGGATAATGGAAGGGGTCCCTGCCCATGTCCTGTGCCATGGGATGGGATTTAAGGTCTCTTCCAACCCAAAGCATTCCATGAACTCACTCTGCAGATCATTTATTACTGTGGCATGTGAGCACCACTCAGAAATGGTGCACAGCCACAATTCTCACCCAAGGTGATGGAAATTGAAGCACTCACCCTGTTTGATATCCAGGCTCCTGCTGCAAAGTTGTAGGTTCAATAGAAAGAAATTACTTCTTTTCCAAAGTCTCAGAGTGATTTTCTGCACAATTTGGCATCTTAATATTTTTTACATTTTGGTCTAAATGTTTTATGCTCCAGAGTTGTAAGTATTTTATATTTTAATATAAGTGATTACTTTCCACAAATTTTCAAGGCTTCTTCCATAACAGAGCACTGTCAGTTTGCATTGAGCTCCAGAGTAACAGCCTTTTTTTAATAGTCTCCATCAGAGATGGATGCAGTTGCAAAAAATCCATGGAATAATATATCTTTATCCTACTATGAGATGTGGAATACATGCCACAAAACCCAAAGTTAACTGGGAACAAAGGGAATGACAATTTCTTTAAATTCCGACCCAGCAAACCCAGGAATTACCAAGCATTTGAGAAACCAACATCAATAAACACAGGTAGATTGATAGAATCATATAATCCCAAAAGCTCAGAGCTGGAAAGGACCCACAAAGATCATTGAATTCCAGCTCCTGGCCCTGCACAGGATCACACCACATGCCTGGAATGGTATTTCTTATGTCAGGCTCACGTGGTATTCCCTGTGTGAATGCCATTGGTATTGTTCAGAGGCATTGCTAAAAGGATGGAATAATTACAGCCAGGCGTTCCAAAAGTTCATATAAAAGAAATGCACATTATGCACAGGAAGATGCTGAAAGCACTGTATAGTCTGGGCCAAGTTCCATCTGCCAAATGCTTCCAGCCACTCTCATTCCTGTGCTAGAGGAGATGGGGAGTAGCTGAGCTGTAAGTAAGTCCACCCAGGTAGCCAAATGCCTCCTCCTGCTTGCCCAGGTTGCTGTATTTAGGGCATCCATGACTGTTGCTATAAAAGGCTGTGAGAGCAGAGGGTGGCAGGAGCAAGGCCCACAAAGCCTCAGCCAGCCCAGACAATTGCCAGCACCAGCTCGTCCTTCCCAATGCTCTGAACAGAGACAAAAACACTTGAAAAGAGTGGTTCACTCCAGCTTCCAAAGTGCTCCCCTGCCACTACTGAAACCAAGAGCTGGAAAGACAAAGAAAAACCATAAGGAGTTTTCCTGAGGATCCTATTGATGGGTGGTTTATTATCTGCAGTGTGGCTGGCTGTACTGGGCTGGCTGGGATGGGGTTAACTCCTCTCAGCTTGGATCATGCTGTGGTTTATCTTGGTGACCAAACCAATGCTGACCATGCTGACGTTTCAGCTACTGCTGATCTGTGCTGGCACAGGATCATTCACATTTGTTTTATCTCAATCTCAATCAAACTTTATCTCAAGTTTTCTTTCTTTGACTCTTCTTCCCTCTTCTCCCATCCCATCAGACAAAGGGAAAAGGAGGAGGCAGGGAGGGTTAACCCACAGCCCTGCTATGTTATCAAGTGTTATCATATGTTATCAAGTGTTATCATGTGTTATATGTCATCATATGTTACAGAAGGCAGCAGACAGAGATGCAATCTCAGATTTTGTATGGACATCAGGAGCTTTTTTAAAGGCCATATCAATTTAGGTAACTTCTTTTCCTCTCTCTACCTTTCCTTCCTTTTCTCCTAGGCTTTAACACTTGTCCAGAGCACAAGAGAAATCTATTAATGGGAAAAGAATGTAAAGGAGTGATCAAGAAAACAACTTGTGGGTTGGGACAAGCTGACCTTTAAGGTCCTTTCCAACCCAAACCATTCTATGATTCCAATTTCAATTTTAAACCTGCTCCATTTCACACATTTGTCTTCTTTCCGACCCTATTGATTTCCATAAATTAACCTGGCTCACCACATGCCTGGACTACTCATGAACTGCAAACTGTTTCGAAGCGGAAAACCTTCTGGAATTTTGTCTTCATAATTCCATCAGTGGCCAGTGCTCTGTATGTCCACACCCTCATTCATCTTTGGGATGCACAGGACCCTGTTTTCATTCCGTGCATGTGAATGGATCCCAGCAGCATGGGAAAGATTGAGTCACAAAGCCATTATGGGATAGCCCTGGTGCCTCCAGGCCATGCAGGACCAGTGCAGAGTGCCATGAACACACTGAGGTACATCCCAGCAGGAGCAGGACTTGAAAGGGCATCCAGACACATCCTGGTGGATCTGTGCTGAGTTAGAGCAGCTGGGGACCAGCCTGACTTTGCTAAAAGAGAGCAAATTAATGGACTAAACTTTGCATGGCTCTTCCTTTGAACTCAACAATGAATCACATCTCTGGCTCTTGTGCTTTTTTCTGATCCTGCTGAAGCTCCCAGCCATCCAAGCATCAGCATGAGCACCATGAGGAGCTCTGGATCCAGTGCTTCCCTCTGTGTCTGCAATCCCAGTGTGCTTTTATACTGACCCAACAGAGACTGCCTAAAGCAGCCAAAAAACCTTTTCTGCTACACTAGCAACAGTCTAAATCTTTTTCCAACCGTAATGCCTGCATAATTTTTCCTCTGATATTTATTAAACCCCTTGAGACATTATATAGCTTCAGCATTCCCTTCTTTTTAACTTTATCCTATTTTCATTCCCTTATATGAGCATTTTTTTTTTCCTCCTTCTCCTGCACTGCTTCCAGAAGTCCTTCCTTTATTTCTTTGCTGCTCCCCACCAGCATCTTAGCAAATCCCTCAGCATCCAGAGGCTGAGTGCAAACATAAAATGATGAATGGGGGATGAGAACTGACCTTTCCACCTTCCCATCCAGTGTCTTTAGGCTAAACAGGAACCCACTGGCATCATCTGTGTCACCAGCTGAACTGACCTGCTTTTAGGGCTGGTGTCCTTCTGCCCTCACACTCCTGTGTCCCCAGAGGTTCTGAATGAACAAGAAAGGGCCCATTTCCTCTCAGTTTCCCTTCAGATGGGAACAAAAGATTAAAATAATTTTCCCTACATTCTTCACTGGGAAAAGATGTATGGAGTAATCTCCAATGCATACAAAGGAGGAGATTTCAAAGTGTCTCCTACTGTCATTTCAATTCTATAATTAATAACTATATGCAGAAAGGCCTTCCACACCATTTTCTCGCTGTCACACATCCCAAATCAGACAGAGAAAAAGAATGTCCCCTGATAGGAAGTATCTATGTCCTGCTATAGCATTTCCCCTAATTTAGGTTGCATTATTGATGTACAGAACTCTGTACTTGAATAATGTAACAGTAAGGCTCTCACAGAAAGCACCAGCACTGGCTTTAATGTGTGTCTATAAAGATAAGAAAAATGTATTTTAAAAGTCCAGCAGCTTTCAAACAATATATTTTCAAGTTACAGGAATGCTCACCACAAGGAATCTAAAATTGAGTTGAGAAGGGGGGGCAACATTCCTTCTAAAATGCTAATGAGCTGCTTCCTTATAAAGTGAAAAAAAATCAACAAATCTGACGTATGAACAAACATTATGAATATTCAGGAAGTTTGAGCCGCTGATTCAACGTTTTCTAGGAGTGTCCAACTTTTGCACTGATCACAAAAGCCATTCTTTTTTCTTCTCATCATGAGCACACTCGGCTGTGGTGTCGGTGTGCTGCTGGAACATATGCGTGGAATTGCAGGGACTGTAATTCATCCAGATGGCAGGAAGCTCTGGAATTGTTACTCCTATGCTACAGATGTTTAACAATCCAACCATATGGCTCCAATAAGGCAGCCTTGTCAAAGGATACAAAACCTGCATTAGACACAGAGCCCTGTAAATGGGAACGCAGTCCTGAGGTGGGAATGTTCATATGGCTGCACTAGAAACGCACACATCACACAGTGAGTTGGTGTGGCTATTGCAATTAGCGCATTTATGAAACGTTATTTAAACTCCTGAAAACAATCAACCCTCATATTTGCATAATTTCCCCAAGTCAGCTATTAAAAGAACATTCCTCATTTGTGTTTGAAATTCATTAAAGGCATCAAACAAAGGTGAGTTGAAAAGCTGGGTAAATAAATACATGTAAATACAATAATGTCCCCAACCTCTGGCCTGAGGGAAATACCACTGTAGGTAAAAATTCAACCAGTGAGACCCACAATTTCTCTAGAACAAGATTTGTCAAAGTCAGGGAGCCCTGCTGATGCTTGTGACAATTGTAATGTGGAAAGCTGGATGCTGAGAAACAATCTGAGATCAATAATATCTTGGCCAAGAAAGGAAAGCACCATGAAATGGTCAATCTATAACTCTACTGAATTTTGGCAGGTTTGAAAGACAGATAAATGGCAGCAAATCAGATTGTTAAATCACTAATCTTGTCATTATTACATCTTGTCACATTGCATAGATTTAGACATTAGAAAAAGAGTGTGAGGTAGGAGAGTGAAGAAAACACTTAAAAGCTCAACTCAATCTGTGAAGAAAAGGTGAATTCCCCATTTTTTGTTTCATGGTTGGTGCTTTTCTGCCCAAAAGTCAGCTGGCAGTAGCTGCTGCTCAGAGTCCCATCTGCCTTCCCTCTCATGTCAGGTCTCTGACCCTTTGTTCCCCACAAGAAGTGTCTCCTCTGTACAAATATGTTGTTCAAGAAAAAGATTAAAATGGACAGACCGAACAAAGAGTTGGTCTCTCAGACAAAAATGCATCCATTTAGCACACAGGGCATCTTTCCACCTGACATATTCTTAAAGGCAACTATTCAATTACCATCTCCTCACAGGCTAAAGAGCACAAAAGAGTCATGTAATATTCTTTTTCTCTTTTTTTTTTTTGAGCAGCAAAGTATTCCATACTGCTTTATCTACCACAGATACTAATCTAGGCAATATAATTTTAAAACATCCTTACAAAAACCTTGAAGGGCAGTTGAACCCTGTGGTTGTTTAAAAAAAGATTTTCTGCAGTTTATGCATTTGCTCTGCCAAAAGCTTACCTTAGCATACAAAGTACAGTAAATCATAGCTGCTCTGATTTACTGCCCAGACTGTGCTGTTTGTTTTCAGGGACAGCTCAGGGAAAAGCTGTCAAGTGTAAGAACATTCAGAGAAGGGGAATCGTTTTGCAAAGCTCCCACAAAGGTAACAACACTGCTAAGATATCAGTGAAGGGGAAAAAAAATGCAGATGTGCATTTGCAGCATTTTTCAGGGGGGATTTTTTGAATACCACTGCAACTCCAAAATATTTCAAGCCCTTTGGAGGCACAAAGACAGTTACATACCTCAAAACTGTTTAGCCTAAGTATTAATGGGCTGGCCAGTTGTATAATTTACCAGACAATCAGTTAAATTATTGAACCTTGTGCCTGAATTCCACATTTTATAGGGCAGCAGCACATGTAGGCGCCAAAAAGGCAAAGAAGACACCAGAGAAGTGGCAGAGCAAGAAGGTCTGGATCAACATGATTATTTAGAACTGAGGGTAGATTTCATTAGACTTAATCTATTTAGTAAGCCCCAACAGGAGGACAAAGATAAAACCATGTATCTGACATCCTTTTAAAAGTTAGTAAATGAGAAGGGAAAAGATCAAAACTGTAGCTGAAAGCCTTCACTTCTGTTTTAAAATCCAAGAAACAGTCATTAATAGAGATTTAAACTCAGCCCTCTCTAGTCTAAACATGTCACTGTTAATTACAAAGCTATTTAACTTTTGCAAGAAATAAAGACTGCTATTAATGAAAGAAGAACCAATTAGCCTTTAATCTACACACTGTTTTTTAATCAAACTTTCTTTTGATCATCAGACTCACTGCAGGATGTATCCCTCCTCCCCATGTTGTAGTGGCTTCCATGATTGCTAATGGAATGGATTTTAAAGGGCTGGCTGAGCGGGGAGAGCCCTCTCTGCAGGGCTGGAGCTTCCCTCCCTTCCTGCCAGGGACAGCTCAGGAAAGGGGAATTTTGTGCCCTGACCACTCTTGGAGCAGCTGCCTTTAGAGGACTAGCGCTGAATGTGTCTAGAGGAATGTGGGACAGGAGTGCTGGACAAGCTCGTTAGGAAACAGCCAAAAAAAGAGAAGCAAGAAATGGGATGGAGAAAGGCAAAAGCAGAGAAGTGCCTCCAGGAATGAAAATGGAATTCACTGCTGACTGCAGAGAATGATGAATGAGAGAATTTGCTTCTTGGCACAGGAACATATTGTGGAAAAACAAAACAAAACAAATGGGATCAGGGCTCGATGTGTTACAAACAAACAGGGTGACACGAAAAGGATCCCATTAGCAAAATATTGTGCCTCCAAACTGTTGCTTGAGGGCTCAGAGAATTTCAAGGAGGTTTTCTGTTTGGTTTTGGGTTGGGTTTTTTTTTTTGCTGTGTGGCTACTTGTAGTAGCAAAATAATAAGTCCAAGCATCTGGAATCCATCATGATGGAGAACTTCTTCCCCGACATCATTTCCCTCTCGGCTGCTGTTGCTGCTCGGATCTCCGGGAAGGACGGAGAGCAGATGTCCCTGAGCACACACCAGGCTGATAATGAAATACAAGAACCTGACTCCTGCACATGTAAACAGCAGAGAGAGTGTAACTATTATCTGCTCTGTGTCGAACACGGGGCTCTTGGTCTGACCAGATACCTGCTGCCTGGTCTGAATTAGCAAAATTTCAGTGTATGCTGTTCTTTCTCCACCACAGAAAGATAAAATTTGCCTGGCAGCAGCAGAACACTAAATATTAATACTAACAAAAAAAATACTTCAAAACAAATGTTAATATCCTCCAAGAATCAGAAAGTCTGGAGAGATTTATTGTTGCGACAGTATGGCAATTTAAAAAAAATTAAAAATAACAAATCAATAGATTGCGGGGAGAAAAGTGATAATAAATATGCTCTGTGTCAGACAGGATTCTGAGTCATGAAATACAAGATAATAAAAGTATGTGGAACAACTGTTGACATGGTATTGACACCTGAGATTTTTGAAGGTAGGTACAGTTTACCATAGGGAGGATTCCAGCAAAGACAATGGGTTGCAATAAATGTTTTTCAGGAGTTGACTAACAGCATTTTGCACTTCAAAAGATCAAATTATTACACTTTCTGTAAAATAATTCTAATGCCTTATCTCAAAGGGCTGGTGATTTTTCACAGTCCAAACCCCTTTAATGTAACTGTTTGGTGTAAAGGTCATTGAAAATGAGATCAGGGTCTTTTCATGGTTTTCAGTTGCTCATGTATTACAATGTGAGTCCAACACAAGACCTCAGATGAAAACATCAACACAGCTAAAAAGAAATAGCTGTAAAGCACAGTGCCAAGATATTTGAACTTAGCTGGATAATTGTATCATTTTCACATTTATTCCATGGCATTATAAACCTGTTAATAAAATTTGGATTCTGATGTTGATCAAAACCTCTTTGTGTTTTTCTTGCGTCACAATCTCACGACACAAGACCTAGACAAGAGGTCCCATCTCCACCCTCCTTTTGAGCACATGCAGAACACTCAGGAAGCTGCAATACTGAAAACATGTGACACTAATGTGCAGGGTATTTTTAATTAACAAGGCTCTTAGGCATTGCTGAAACGTCCATTTTGATTTCTGTCCCCCCTCATATTGACCTAAACCACTCCAGAGCTCCATATTTATTTATACAGTGCAGTTGGGAGAAAGTTCTTCTGACATTTGAGAAGCTTTAAAAAGTTAAATTGTTGACGGAAACCACTGTGAAAAAAAAATCAGATTGTAACTCATTTAACCCTTGAGGTAAGAACTTTTAAAAGTAAGAGGCAGAACATTTATGCTGCTGCTTGAATTATGTGGTAGTTTATTCCTGAGTGTTCTCAGTTCCCCTAATTCCTTATCACTGGTGAATACTCGCATTAATTACTCCCCAAAGTAAGCTCTGATCCAAGAAGGCACTAAGGAACTTCATTACTTCCTCCCCAATGACTTCAGCCAAATTTTCCCTTCTTACTTGAGATGCACACATCCGAAATGCCCCAAAATGTTCTCTACCCGCAATTCCGCCTGCCGTCAACACCAGCTGAAAGCCCTGAACCCCAACCCCAATGAACACATTTTTAATTCATCTCCAGCTTCTCCAAACCCCACTTTTCTTTGTGCCATGTGTACATACGGATGCAGTAGTCCCCACTCTCGTAGTAGCCGGGGCAGCACTGGGAGCGTCGCCGGTACATCGTGCGCAGCCCCCTGCGATAGGCGGTCTTGTAGCTGATCCTGCACCACGAGACACAAAACCATTGGGCACCAGTGAAAATCAGTGCTTCCTGCTGCAGTGATGTTTGGGTTAAATTCTACTAAGAGTACCATTCAATATTAATTTTTAAATGCATGAAAGGTTTTTGATAATAAAAGCCACAATAAGGAAGGAATCGATACTTGTTTTGAAGATTGAAATATGACTTGTGTTATAAACACAGTGCTCGTGACAGTCACTGGAGCTCTTCCTGGGGCAGCTGCTGTCTTTAAACATTTTCCCAGTCCTGCTTCAAGGGCAAGGAGTTTCTTCAAGAATAAATGATTTATTTTTGCACATCAGCAAGGTCAGATCTCATCAATGGAAGGAACAGAGTCTTCTGCAGAGACCACTGTGTCAGCTGCTGTACAAAAACCTTCCCACAGTGGCAACTGCTCTCAATACACAACTTGCGAACTTAACCCCGAGTGATTTGCTCCTGCTTGCTGACCCTTCCAAGGCACTCATACCTTGCAAAATGTCATTATAGTCCCAGTTCAGTATTTAAAGCCTGTTTTCCCCACCACAATACTGTAGGCCACAGAAATTAAAAGGTGTTTAGCATTCTGAAGCATTCCTACATTTATTCATAGCATTTGCAAGGATACCACATAAGAAAGGTAATATTTAACTGCATATTTAACAGCAAACACTTCAAAACAGCTTTGCTAGTTTATGGAAATTACCTCAATTGAACAAAATCTATTGTCCCTCATGTTAGATAAACTGATCGAATTTACTCTGCTGCATTCCAATCTATACAATATTCCAGAAAACTCTGCAGCTCTGTTTACTTCCAGACACTGCAACACAAAAGCTAAAAAGCCAAGGGCCACAGTCCCACTGGGATGGTGCTGAACAGACAACTTGCAACGGAATGCATGAGAGTTGAGATACAAATTGGCTGCTAAACCCTTGAAAGATTGAGAATATTAGTGGATGTTTATTGGGGTACTTTGGAAGCAGAATGGATATAACTGCAATATCCTGCAGCCTGGGAAAAATTAACTCTTTGGTACAAGTTTTCATTCAGTCCTAAAAATGGACCTATCTTCATTTTACCTGATTTTCAGTGCAGATTTGGGGGCACTAATTCTAACATAGCTCTATTTCTAATTATCACTCACTCTCAAATGCCTGATTATTCACAATTTAGGAGGTGCATGGACTTCCTTTTACAAACCTGGACATGCACCAATCACTTGGAAAAGAGGGTTGGTCATGTCTGGTCAGGGAATAAACACTTCCAACCCCATGGCAGGGCCAGTGGATTGATAATTCTCCTGGACAGTCAGTCCATGAGGGACTGACTATCACTTACCTCACTCAAACTTCAGGCAAAAATGAGATCAGGGTCTATTCATGGTTTTCAGTTGCTCATGTATTACAATATGAGTCCAACACAGGAACTCAGATAAAAACATCAGCAGAGCAAAGAAGAATTAGCTGTAAAGCACAGTGCCAAGATATTTGAAGTTAGTTGGATAATTGTATCATTTTCACATTTATTCCATGGCATTATAAACCGGTTAATAAAATTTGGATTCTGATGCTGATCAAAATCTCTTTGTGTTTTTCTTGCATCATNCTGATGCTGATCAAAACCTCTTTGTGTTTTTCTTGCATCATATTCTCATGACACAACTATCTAACACTATCACTTCTCTCATTCAAACTTCAGGCAAAAATCTCTGTATTTCTATTCAATGCCCTGGAATTCCAAACACCCTGTCCCAAAACACATCTTTATTGGAGCACCACAACCATTTGGACCAACAAGAGGTGTGTGAGAAGATGAAAAGGCAGACGGAAGCTCAGGTTCCTGAGGATCAGCTCTTACCTGTGCCTGGTGCACTTGAACCAGTTGAGGATGTCTGTGCATCGTGTGTAATAGATCTGGTCAAAGGGATGAGCGTAGGATTCCTGCACGGTCACGGCGTAGCTGCCAGGGGACAAGGAAGGAGGTGAGAGCCTGCTTGGGGCCACAGGAAAAGCTGCAGTTCCCTGGATCTGCTGCTCATGGAACTCCAGTATGAAACATATCTACATCAAGAATCTTAGAAATTTGGGTATTAGCAAAGAGCAGAAAAGGGCTTCCTTCAGCTAAACCTCTTCCTGAAAAGTTTGGAAATGCTTGGCTTCATGACTGATGTAGGCATAGAGATATCGCTGTTAGCATTAAACCATTCTCTTTTAGGAAAAAAACAAATATTAATAATATTCATGGGAATTCAGAAGGTGAAAAGGTGAATGGATATGGACAAAACTTGGGCAATTTGATGAGAAATCACAGAGCTCCAACAACAGCAAGAACTGAGCAATCTTCTCAGAACACCACTTAGCCATGCAACAGGTTCTATGTTCATTATTGTTTGGGCCTCTCCCATGATACAGAAACCCAAATGTCACGTTGGGGTCAGCCATGGCAGAGCACTGCCCCACAGCAGGTGTGTGCTCTGCTCAAGGGACTCTTCTCTCAGGTGCTGATCTGGACACAGAGCCCACTTTATCACAGCTGCAATATCTTTGGAGAACAATACACAAATCACCCTAGGCAGGTCAAGACCCAGGAGTTAGATCCTCCAGGTCACTCATTATATTGATTGTCTTAATTCTGCAGCTGATTTCCCTCTCATCAGCAGGACTGCAGATGTGATTAAGCCCTGGGAGATTGCACCCACAAGGTAATACCAAGATATTTGCTTGGAGGGGCTGACTGGCTTGAAATCCAAGATTGGGCTGTTCCTGCCCTGCTCGTCGTGTCCCTTCTAGACAAGGCAAGGTTCCCCTGGATGCTGCTTTGCCCTCTGTCACTGTTTGCTGGATTTGACA
Source organism: Illadopsis cleaveri (assembly GCA_013399915.1). Lineage (NCBI taxonomy): Eukaryota > Metazoa > Chordata > Aves > Passeriformes > Timaliidae > Illadopsis > Illadopsis cleaveri. The sequence goes on from VXBB01019305.1 coordinate 318,669, forward strand.
ATAATGTTTTTACTTCTGCTAATGCCAAAATATAAAATATTTACATTGCTCATTATTAATGGAAGACAGTAACACTTGCAAATCTCAATTATTATTTTATGATGCCGTTTATTATCCAGCAATAGCCCTAACAATCTTTTCCCTTTGATTTATTAACATCTAACTAACAAAGTCATCTTGGTCAGTACAACCAATCAATTTTGGTATTTAATTTTTGTTTCTCCTTGATTGGGTCTCTAGGTTGCTGACTTTCTTCAGACAAAATCAATATTTTATTCCTGTGCTCTGAATGCACTTCCAGCACGCAGACTGCAAAATCCTTTTCTTGTACAGTCTTTGCTTTGTAGCTGCATTATCTAAAAAGAGTTAATTCTCTAATTGAGGCCTCACAACATAGTCATTAAATATGATTCTATTTTTACCTTTGTTCAGGGGTGTATTTTGCTGAGGTGTACAGCAATTCAGATTTGTGTAGAATTGAATCAGGAAGCAGAACTGGAAATTTAGCAAGTTAAACTGAGAAGTACAGGACCTTTAGCCTCTGCAAACAGCCCCTGCATGAGTGTGAACCCCATCAAAGGCTGTGGGTTTCTCTGTGCTCACAGGCCTGCTCAGATCCACTTTTAGGACCGGGACATAGGAACAATAGAGAGAACAAGAAATTCCAGGGCCTTTCATGTTCAGTGCTTTCGTTCACTCTTTGATGCTGACACGAATTTGGCAGGAAGAGCCCCAAAGTTCAGGCCAGACAAAAACAGCCTGGATGCTGCAGCAGGAAGGGCTTCAAACTTTCTTACTGGACAACAAGCAGAGAAAAGCAGGACAGAACAAGGCCAGCATTTCTGTGGATCTCTCCATGAGAAATGCAAACACTTCAGTGCCACTCCTGTGGCCCAGACTCTGGAGGAGCTTCCCAAAGGGCACAGGGGGATGTGGTCAGTAGCTGTAGCCTTAGAACCAATTCCTTGGCATGATCCAAACCCTCCAAGACACTCAAAAGTACTATTTCTGTAAAGCACATCTGTGCTCTTTCCTGAGACCTGGTAGTATTCAGCAAATTATGGCTCTCAGCTTGCCTTCTAAATGTAAAAATCTGAAATGAATGGCAAAAGGAAGAAAAACTGGCAAGTTACACATTACCTTTCCCAGTGACTACAAACATTTGGATCATCTGGATTTAGGGACAGAGTAGTTTTGAGCAGAAAAGTCAGAATAAGCCCTCTCAGAATCCACTGGAACAGTTCATGTGCCACCATTGTTGTACCTAGGTAAAGAGAAAAAAGTAGATCCATTAAAAACAATTTTGAAGAAAATATCTTTCTAGACCTTTTCCTCCTTACTTTTGTGCAAATCCAAATACTGTGGAGCCATTCAGAAACTGAAATACTTGAAAAAGCAATCAACTAAACAGTAAAATGCTTTAAAAGATCAAACCCATTCTAAAAGGAATTTATACATTTAAACCTAATAAACCCAATAGATTTGATGATTAAGCCACCCAAGATATTGATAGCCCCAATGATTCTTCCAAAGAACATTTCTGATACTGATTATTTTTATGATAGGCTGTCTGTACTGAGAAATAAATCACTGAGGTATTGAAGCAATCTATTCTTCCATCAACCTCCAGGCAAGTGGGAGAATACCCAAATGCCCCCTTTGATTTATTTAAATGGGGTTTACAGGTGTCAATATGGGCTGGATGTGAGATTCGTGCTTATTGCATGATGGAAGGAAAATCAATGCACTCCTCAAGCCTTGGATGGGGAACCACTGAGAATTACAGAGGTCAGAGCATTGGGGCACATTACACAGAACACGGAATAAAAATACTTGCATTGACACTGGACAGAGGTTGTACAAAATTCACTGGGTGTATTTATCTTATAACTATCATCACCTTCCTGTTCATCTATTAGATGTACTGACTTACACCTGCCTGGGGCTTTGAAACCAAACTTGTGGTGTTGGCCTAGAAGTCTCCAATGGCACCAGTCAAAAATTCAAAATAGATAGAAAATAAAATTGCTTTTTTGGTAACAGCATTAGAGGTGTTAATCTGTAAAACATTAAGTCAGGGAAAAGTATTTTTAAATATCCATTTTGGGCATTTACACGGACACATAATTCACCATTCAAATCAGAAGTCCTAGAAATTATTCCTGGCAACAAGATTGCCCTAAAAATAGATTGAATCTTCATATGATCATCAAAAAAACACATGGCTCATTGCCTCAGGGTCCAGAACAGCAAAGGGATGTTAAGAGGTTTTCTCTGCAGGGCCCTGATATACAGCCCAGCATAAAGAAGCCATCACAAAGCAGAATGAAGAGCCAGGAAAACTGCTCAGAAATTACCTCCTGACCCAGAGCCTTCTTAGCCAGTTCAAGGACACCCATTGCCTTTAGTGGATTCAAGTCACAATCCCAATGGGAGCAATAGCTCATCTTTTAAATTATTCCTAGAGCGCTGCTTAACCCAAAGATAGGTCTTAAGCCATGTAAGTCGTATTAATGTTAATTAACATGATTTAATGCTAATGTTCCTCATGAAATGGGTTTAAGTCAAGGAGTGACCATTTTTTACCTGTGGGCTTTTCCAAAGTCCCACAGCAACAATGCAAAAGCTTAGTCTGGAAATCCAGAGGGCTGACGAGGCAAGGACGTATTTATGAAGAAGCCACTGCCTATCCTTGTCCTGGGCATTTCTTCTCCATGGAGGAAACGTGTCTGGAAGGGCTGAGCTGCCAAAAGTGCCAGTGTTCAAACAGTCAGAGCTGTGGGAGAGCAGAGCTGAATATTTCCTGAGCACAGCATAGACAAGGGATGTGAACAACCCAAGGATGAGGCTCCACAAACTGGCAGTCCTTTAACACAAATCCCTCCCAAAAATGCCTTTAACTGTGACACTGCAATAATGCCAAAGCACAGGGGACAAGTGTTTCTTGGCACTGTCTTTCCAGGTTGTAATTTACCCTCCTTCTTCATCCTCTGCACCTTTGGTACAGGGCAGGGCTGAGCAAATGGGGCTAAAGGAAACCTTCTTCTGATGGACAAATGTAGGCGAAGCAGGAGCAGGGCAAAGCTGCTCCAGGAAATGCAAACCTTCAGAGAGGGTTTAAATCTAAATATAGTTTTATGCTCAGTTTGTTAACTTCTGGAGAGCACCAACAGCCTGGGTCTTTGCTACATTAATTACAGGCAGAAAGGCAGCCTGACTTTAAACCAGTAATTTATTGCCTGCATTTGCTTTCCATCAGTTATCAGAAACAGAAAGGTAAATAATAATTAATTCAAGGTAGAAATCAAACTTCTCCCCCACTCCAATTTCTTCTCCTTCGGTACCAGCTGAAGCCAGTGCCCTTGAGTTCAGGAGAAAGCAAACTTTCAAGAAAGATTTGCTTAGAATACACCAGATGCTAAGAAAGAGGCTCTTAAGATCACTTATTCCTGCTGAAAATTACCCATTCTTTATATTGAGTTTTATATATCCTTTATATTAAAGTGCTCCCTACAAAATAAAAATAAATGAGAATAGAGCCCTGCTGCCTCACTCACTGTAAAGAGAATGAGGTCTAAAGCAGTCCCATATTTGAATTCTGTAGTTCTCAGAGAACTCAATTTGTTTTTAAGAAAATGATGCCTCAGTTTAGTTTTTAAACCAGACAAATCTCAGAGAATTATTTATAAGCCCTAATAGCACCCAGAATATTTTTTGATGTGCATTAGAAAGAGGTTCCAAATTGTTTTCTAAACTTTTATTGCTAATGCTGTTATTATCTGTTTGTGAGGGAGCTGCTTTGTGTCATTAATTTCCTAAGTTTGTAAGTCAGATCAAAGATCAGAACCATCCAACTCCCCAAATCCAGCAGAACCTCATTCATCTCAAGTGTCTCTTTTTGTAATTCAAATGAAATATTTCACTTTGATCACTGTTAATAGAAAAGCCCTCGCACCAAAATGGAATGGTTGCTATTACAGGAGTCAGAATAAAACTCTAAAAATAGGAGCACACATATTAAAAACCAATATCAAAAAAGAATTCAGTAATGACATCTAATACTGGGCTTTCAGCTTTCACTGCTCACCACAGCACACAGGAAATTCCTGCCTCAAATTCAGTGTTTGGGACAGATTCTCCAAGGAGGCAGCACCAGCCTTGAGGGGAACAATGCCGGTAACTTCATTAAAGCTACAGACAAATTATTCAAACATTTCAGTGCCTGCCACTCTCCCAGGACAGGCAGCCTGAGGGGCTGAACACCAAAATAAATGACACAACATTGCCTGTGCAATCCCCACATGGACTCTTAACTTTTTGTCTCTTCAGGCCTGATTTTTCTTTTCAGGAGTGAAAGAAGTCAATTTAGGTAAAATTTGGCAAAATCTTTCAATCCAAAGGACAACCGGGTGGTTTTTCACAAGTGTCTCACTCTGTTAATTATAACTGATTAGGTATCTGCTACTCCTTGGGCCATTTTCTCCCATCTTCTTCCTTTTTGAAAAAATTCAGTATTTCATCTACAATATTGATACAAGTCAGTGGTTCCATCACAAAAGAAAGGAAAGCTCCAAATCTTAGCTACAGAAAAACAAGTAGGTGGCAAATCATTAATTTATTTGTCTGTGGAGTCTCTTTACAGAAAACCTTTGAGGAAACTGTGCGGAGATTTGCAAAGAGACCTCGAGATGCAGATGATCCTTTAAATTTCATAAACATCATGAAGAAAAAGCAGGTCTGGTACTCTCCTGCAGCAGTACCCCTGAGGGTAGGACCTACCTGCAAAGAAAATAAGATCTCAAAGAATCCTTGCTGGGTGAAATAAATATCCTATAAAGCTTTTTCTAGATGTTGAGGACTTGATTTTGGAAACATTCTCGTGAAAAAAAGTCCAGTGTGTAGTTTAAATGGCTGAGGGAAAAAAAGAAACCCAAAACTACAGGTTCAATTTCTCCTCTGCTTCCTTGGCTGACAAGCTAGAAAATCTGACTAAAAATGACCATTGGAGACTTTCCTGTTCAGGGCCAGAAGTGGTGAAACATTTCATTTTGACATCTGTGTCATAAAATATTTCATAACATGACTTTGACATAAAATTCAAACAGAATTTTCAGTCCATGACAGAGTTCTAAATTGAATGTTTTTCCCTCAATTTGGGATGAAGTGAGCTCTAAACCAAGAAAAAAAAAACAACCTAATTTTGTGTCTAGCTGTAAGCAGAGGTGTTTTTCACTAGCACACACCATTCTTAAATCCTTATGTACTTTTGAAGATCATAGAGTCTAAATGTTTATGCAGTCAGTTTACCTACGCTGAATTTTCCCCACAAATTTCCAAGTGACGCATTTAACAAAGAGCCATGTTAAAAAGTCTTACCTTAAAGTGCTAAAAATTCCCAGTGGGTCCCGTTTTTACAGATCCCCAGCATATGGGGACACAGGGCTCATCAACAGGAGAGTGGGAGAAAGCTCTTGGGAAGTCACTTGGCCCTGTGAGCAATCAGGAAAAACACAAAACTGGGTCAGAGGAAATGTGTTTGGGGGTGTGGATACAAATCAAGGCAGAAATGAGACAAAACATTCGAAATAATTAGATAACAGAACTTAATTGTGCTATTTCAGATCAATCCCACTATCCTGCTTTCAGGCAAGAGCAGAGGACTCAGAAAGAGTGGAAGAACACAGGGGATGTAACACATCAGAAATTTGTTTCCTATCATTTCCTCCCTAATTTTGTTCCCATATAGACTTTTCCTTCTTTAATAGCCTACCAAGAAAGTCCAGTTTCTTTCAGGAAGTTTGACGTGAGACCTTGCAAAAGCCTTCTGAAGATCTAACTGCACCTTCCGGATGCACATGTTTACTTTGAAGAGCTTTCACAGGTTAAGAGGGCTTTACAAAGCCATGTTGATTCTTCAAAAATGTATTCCATGCATCGAGATAAATAATTCTGTTCTTAACTCTAGTTACTACCAAACAGGAAAGCGAGGTGTGCCAAAATGAAAATGGATCCTAGTATTTGTGTGGGAGCGATTGAGGAAAATGCAAGAGAGTGGTCGAGCCAGGAAACAAAAAGTTGGATTTCACTGGAGAAGCATTAAAGTGACGGAGTGTTTGCTGATTACACTATTTTAGTCTCTAAGTAGTAGCAAGCTTCCAACAAGCTGCCCTCAGTGGCATTCCTTCTTCTCATCCCATCTGAAATTTTCATGATAGTTTAGGCAAGGGATCATTTAAACACACACTTCATTTGGCTCCACATCAGATTTTGTTCGAAACAAGCTGTTATGAAAGCTAAATGAGGCCACGAGTTTCAAAACTGATCAGGATTTTTTGGATGCCTCCATTTATGATTAATAACTTGAGATACCATGAAAGGACTGGATAATTTGCAGAGCTCAGGATACCTGCTCAGAACAGCTTGTTTTAATCTGGGCAGTCAAGAACAAATCCATTCTACCTCACCAGTCACCTCTAAAAGTTGTTGTCATGACCAACAGAAATATTGCCAGTGACAGGTTGTGGTTTTGTTTGTTTTTTAATGAAAATTTAAAGCTGTTTTAAACAGATAAACACTTCCAGGAAGGATCAGGTACTGAATACAAAAACACTGACAATGTGATTCTTATCATCTGAGCACAGAGAAATTCAAGTGATGGAAGAAGTGGCAGAAACAGCAGACTGTGCCCTGGGCTGCTGTGTTTCCTCCGCTGGCGCCTTGCACGACTAATGCAGAAGACGGGAGACAAAAATTAACATGTAATTAACATGACTTGGGAAATGAAAGAATAAACGCAAAAGTCTGAGATTTTCACAGTTTACAGGGAAATCCTGAGTCCTGTGTGCTCAGTCTCACAGCCACCACCTCTGCTACATCATCCTGTGAAGTGAGTGCTGCTCAGTACCAACAAAGGAACCAATTCCATTTTCAAGATCTCATTTTAGAGGCTCTCTTTTAAAGCCTGAATAAACACACCAGGGTCATAATTGCTGCAGTGTCCTCATGCCTCTCCCTCATACTCTCTGAACCACAGTTGCTCAGTTTTCCAAAACTGGGCTGGGGGGCTGATTTCAATGGGATCTGAACACCCCAAACTCTTAAGCTGCTTTAAAATTCTAAGCTCTAAAATACATTAGTGTGAGTTGTACTTGATAGAGAGAACATTGTTACAGTTCCAGGGATAACTTATGAAGTCTGCAGATCTGCTTCACTGCTAACGCTTTTCTGAGCTGACTTCTGGAGTCATCAGGAGCTTGGCCACAGCTAAGTGAGAATAAATAATGAAGTAAGTGCTGCTTAATCTATCAAATGTTATTTTTGGAAGCTCAAGATTGTTCCTTCAGTGCTCTCAGAGGAAAACTGGGTCAAAATACCACAGAGATATGTCAGAGGCAAGGAATCTGGGCAATTACTTCAGTTATGGCTATGAAATATGTTTATCAAGACAAAGGCTGGTGGATGGGTCTGGGCCTCTGTTTAAATCACCCTGGCAAAGGTTTGAGGGCTGACAGTGGCTTAGCAGAGGGGGCTGGGCTGAGGTGGCTCAAATTACCCCCAAGTTCTGCATCCAGTGTTTTCCCTCTGAGCCCACACACAGCACTGGGCTCTGGAACTGCAGGTGGAATTAAGGACATGCAAGTTCTCAAAGTCTCAGTATCTTCCCCAGGGGAAGAGGACTGGCCAACCTGCCAGGTGCTTTGGAAATAAGCTTGTTACAAACTGAAAAGTGTTAATACACTGAAGCAACAATGTGCAAACATGTTTGGCATTACCCATCCACTCCATGAGATTATCATCAGCATACAAAGGGGTGCAGACTGGATTTTGTCAATTCTTACACAAACTCAATGAACACTTGTGCAAAATATCCATCCAAAAAGCTATTATTCACTACAATGCTAAACTTCTTTTTCTTAAATAATTGAACACTTAATCAATAGTCCCACATAAATACAATGAAAATATTGCATTAACAACACCTAAAAACACTGCTGAACCAGTGCCCAAACCCACATAGTTGCTGGCTCCTTTTCAGAAAGGTTGGCTTGGAAAAAGATTTCCTGTGATTTCCTGCCCATAATTTTGTACTTGTATACTTGACTACCAATGTAAAACTGGAAGCCAGCCCTTTGAACATTTGGCCCTTGAAGTTATCAATCCAAACTCAAGCCCACTGAAATGTTTGTGTTCCTGGTTGTGCCTGAGCCTGAGCTGTCCTTCCAAGCCCTGCCAGCTGGGACAAGGGCTGGTGTTCCACCAGCACCTTCTGCCAAAAGCAGCTTGGTGCTGGAAGGCAAAACCCTGGGCCCTGAAGGATTTCAACAGACATTGCAGGCTGGGAGACCCTCCTGGGGCAGCTTTCTCTGAACCCTCTCCATTAGAACATGGAAAAGAAGGAAAGTCAGGAAGAGGCACTTTGTGCCTTTGGCTGCTCCCTTCCCCTGAGAGCTGCTGCAGGGATGGCCAGAAAGGAGCCAGGCTCAGTGTCCCCCCCACTGATCCCAGAACTCTCCCTCAGTGGAATGTTGGAGCTGCTGGAAGCTGCGTGGGGAGTCACACTGGCTCCTGATTGAGCAGTGTTTTTATATTCCCCATCCCATGCCTCTTCAGAGATGCCTTCACAGACATTCCACCAGGAGGGAAAGTGCTGCCACCCATCAAAAAGCTCATCTCTGAGAAGCCAAATGAGCTTGAATTGAGCTCACACCCAGCCACCCACCCAACCCATGTGCAAGATGGCAAACAATTACAGCATATGCTTCCTTAGACACTTAGAGCAACAAAGACCTCGAATCCCAAAAACACCCAAGATAAATAAAGCAACCCAAGTGTTACAGCCATGCCCAGATGAGGAATAATGTCTCTAAATACTTAGTTTAAAAACCTCAGGTATTTATTCCAACAGACTTTTTTACAGCATTTAAAGAGTGCACATAAAGTTGACCTGAAAATGAGAGTAACAAGCAATAAAATAAAAGGATGTTCAATAGATACACCATGAAATAAATTAACTGTGATCTGTGAAAGTGCTGTGAAAGTCAGAAAAAAAAAGCCATTTGAAAATGTAAAATATCCTTTACGGTTATATGTTTTTAAAAATTACTTCTATTTGACCAGAACAATTGACCCTTTCTTTTTGTCTTCATTTATCTCAGAGGAAAATAAAATGAAACAAACAGCAAAAAAGTCCCAAGTACAGTGAACAGCTGAGCCAGGGACAAATTAAGTAACACAGATTGATGGCTGTTGATCTACAGCAGTACCATCACATCCCAATGCTACAGCTCATATTTCATTTAAAGACCCATCTCTTATTTTCCAGAAACAGTGCAGTATTTATGGGAGAAGGCTGATTTGCAAGCCTTGGAGATGCACTGAGAATCCTGATTCAGATTTTCCAATTTGGCTTTAAAGTTGGTGAATTCCTTGGACTTTCGAGGTACCAATCCAACTAAAATGAAACCAAACACTGGAATACAATGAACACTGAAACTAAACATGTATTTTAAAAAAATGCTGCAGACAGGGAAAAGCTTTTTATCTTCAGTATCTTCAGCAGGCAGAAAGGAAATAATGTTTGCTACCTCTGCATCTCCACCTTTACTGACCCCACTGGTCCAACAGCAGGTTATCCTCAGTTCTTCTCCTGGGGCTTTTCCCAGAGCTTTATCTCCCCTGGCATTCCCTATTACAGCAGCACACAGGTTTCCTCCTCCTGCACTCCATTCCCCTCTCTGCCTCTTGAAACCTTAATCTAAGAGGTTTTAATTTCATAGCTATTAAACACATTGATATCCCAGGCAGAACATAACTTTTTCTGTGGATGTCTGGTAAGTATAAGATAAACGGTCAATCAATTTTTAGATTTCTAATGGCTTAAGAATTAGAGTGACCACGTAAAAACTGCCAATTTTACTTGAAATACAAGAGGTTTCCTTAGAAGATGCAATAATCCTTTGTGCTTTCCTGTGTTTCTTACAGACACATCTGGAACACTGTCAATACTGGAGGATTGATATTTGGTTCAATCAAAGCCTCAAGCAGAGATCCACAAAATTTATCTGGTTTTCAGAGCATGCACAAATCTGTCTGAGAATCAGGCTGGTTACTCAGGTGCCTGGCTATAAACTGCCAGATTCAGGCATCCAACATGGCAAACAGGCTGAACAGATGTGCCCTTTGCTAGGACACAAAGCCAATGCCATGGAGAAGGTGTGTGGAGAAGATCTTTGCAATCCCTGCTGGATTCCCCTGGGAACCAGGCAAGAGGAGTGCTGGGCATCAAGGGCTAGATCTGGGCTGAGGAAAGTCTCTGCAAGAAGCAAAATATCTCCGCAATCCAGACTTAAACTTGGATCTCTCAACCACCCAGCACTAAGGGTGGGCCCTCAGGCTACACCAACACAGGGCCCTTGATCGGTCTCAGTGCAGAAGCTGCACCTTCACTGAGAGGGGTCTCAGTGGGTTGAGATGGGCAGGAACAGGGGCTGCAAATGCTCTGATAACAGCCAGCTCCTGCAGTTCTGTGTCTGCTTTGTCCTCTGTGCAGAGCTGAGAAACAGAGACTGTGCCCAGAACTCCCAGCAGATCTAAACAGTCCTCCAAAATATCCTCACCTTTCCAGGAACCATCAGAGACCCTGTTAGAGCAGTAACTGCAGAGATAAACGAGAACATGACCCCAGCCTTATTTAATTTTACATCACTACGCAAAGCTCTCGACTCTGCTGTCTCCATGACCTACTTTATCTATTGTTTATTTTTTTTTCTTTTTCCAGGAAACTCTTCATTAAGGATAAAAGTACCTGGCTTACAGTAACAGGGCACTGTGCAAAATGTCTGCCAAAAAGTCAAGGGAGGAACACTCATAAACACATCAGAAAGAGCAAACCCACAGAGAACTGCAGGATTGCAAAGGAGTATTTCAGGTAGAAGAAAGGCAAAGAAAATGCATGGGCCAAAGTCTCTACTGGTGTAAATGGCTGAAGTCCAGTGTGTTCAGTGTGCCAGTTTGAATCTGGGGAGAATTTGGATGTGCCAGCTCAGTCTGATGCAGATGGCACTGGAGCTACTCAGGTTAGAGCCAGAGTCTCTTTTTCTGGCAAGAAAAGAGGAGCTGGGAAAACCACTATGGACAAAACCAGACCTGAACAACTGGTGTGTGCAACTGCCTTGGCTTCCTCTTCCTCCTCTTCCTAAATTTGACACTAAAAACTTATTTAACTGCTTTGAGAAAAAAGGTTAATGAAAATTATAAAAGAGAGAGGTTAGGGGGAAATTTTAGGACTTAATTTCCATCATTTTCAAATGTACTAATTAAGGGTTTTTTCCTAGCAGGTAAGACAAGCACAGTTTTCCCTCTGTGTTCTTTCCATACCATGCATGTACCATCTGCTGAGTCCTCTTACTGAGCTCTCTCTGTAGCTTGTTCTCAGCTCCACTGCTCTCAGATGACCAAGGACAACACTTCATTACCAATCCTTTATCAATCTTTCTGCAGAGGCCAAAAAATCAGAAATTGCTTATATATCTTTGAATTTAGTGTAAAGTTTAACATAGCTCACTGTGTGTTGAGGTTCTCTGAGCAAACATCATTTATCTTGCTAAACAAAACCAAATCCAAGTCCTCCTCTCCACAAAGTGGGCATACGAGGTGCTGGCTGGCAAGAAAGAAGGGAGCTCTCCATTTTTCTCTCCCATCAAACACCATCTTCAGCACAGTTAGAAAAAAAGCACAAGCCTCGAGACTTTTGGTTTTGTTAGCACCACACTTGTGGAAAACTTGTGTGAGCTGATGTTGATCTTCCTTGCGGAGCACAGCAGTAATGAAGGTTTTCTAAGCTCCCCACAGATTATTCCCCTCCTTCCACCTGCTGCAGTTCTTTAGGTGCATGTTATGAGTTCTGTTTCCCTCTTCAGGCATTTTTCTGACCATCATCTTCTAGATGTTATCTCACACACTGCTGTCCAAAATTCCTCTGGAGGATTCCACTCAGAATTCTATGGGAACTTCTTCCCACATCAACAGCCACTTGCCACATCCCCTTCACAGAACTCACTACAGGCAATTGTAACTCCATTTATTTAAACTTCAACCCAACTCACCTGGTCTCCAAGGGAACCTGTGCAGTTTCTGTGCTCTTAGCTATGAATTCCAGCACCTGCTGGGACTGCAGGAGTGCCACGAGCTGCAGGGTAAAGGGTCAAGACTGTATAATTTAGTGATCCTTCCTTCGCCAGAGAACAAACAAGTTTTCTCTGTGCATGAAAATGTTTGAGTGGAAGCAGGACAGGTGATTGTAAACTCTCTTCTGGCCACTCTTTAGAATCTCAGTAGCCTGCACACCACCCTGGTGTCTCACCACCTGTTCCTTCTCCTTCCTTCTTCCATGGCATTCCTTCCTTTTCATGGAATTCCTTTCTTCAGATATGGTGAAGCTAAACTCCAGCTCCTAACCCAACATTTCATATGATTTATTGCTGCGATAGCTGGGCCACACAAAGCTGGGGATGTTTAATAGGTGTGTATGAGCCAGAGAAATCTCTGTCCAATTAAAAAACTGCCACAAGAGGTAAGTAGGAAAACACAACATCAAAATACCTGAATAAATCATCAATTACTGGTTTATAACCTGGGCTATTCAAAGAACTCCTGAACTGCTCCTTACACTGATTTTTGAGGAATGTGCTGTTAATACACCTTGAAATATCCTTTGGGTTTTCTACCAAGCGGAAAAGACGCCACAGTGTGTCCTCCTCATCTGCTGAGGAATGGAACTCCTCATCCTCTGCCAAAGCAGACTCAGGCACAAACAGACACGGGGATAGGATGTGTTTTGCTTGTCTGTTTATTTGTTTAAGCTTGGAGCCCACCCACCAGCCCAGACATTCATTTCTCAGCCTGTTTCAATTTTTTGATTTGCTAACTAGGAAGTCAAACAGAAGGTGGGAGTAGGAATGAGTAGGTGGGAACCAGAGCAGTCAGAAGTTTTTAGAATGTTATTCTAAGAGCTTAAAAATCTGAAAATCGGAAGTTGATTTTTAAAAATTAGAGTTAATTTCTCATGTTTCAGATGCTATTTATTTTAGAATACTGACTCTGATTAAGATTTTTATCTGTCTGTAAGTTACTCCTCTGAAGGATTTAGTCAAAATCCTCAAACCTTTAACACCTCAATGAAAACAGGCACAAAATGCCAGCTGGAGTCTGGATAGTGGTTTAAGTCTAAAAGATGTTCAAACTTCACAATCTAAACAAAATATTTACTAGTAATATCTCACCTTATTATCAGGAATTGAGAGTAAATTGAAATTTCATGCAACTGAATAGGCTAATCACATACACAGATACATACTTTAAAATCTAGGCTCTTCGTGTTCTTAAGTATAAGCAATTAAGGGTAAGAGTAACGTTTCATAATTATGTCATTGATCTCAATTCCTTTTCATTTTCCTATGAAAGCACTAAACTTACATAAGACACATCTGAGGTTACTCCTGTTGCTCAGATCCTTATTTGTTGTAATCAAATATTCACCTCATGGCTTGTTTTGGGTTTGATTTTTTTTTTTCAGTTTTTGCCTTCACATGAAATTAAAATTTGGAAAGTCTGAATGTATCATTAACTTTGAAAAAAGTACTAAAAACTCATTTAAAAAAAAAAAGTCACAGGGAGCTATGGGAAATTCTGTCTTAGGCTGGCCTACTAATTAAAATCAACTATGCCACATTATTTCCACTGTTCAAAAGTATCCGCCTACAGATCTAAAATCTTTTCTGAATGATTAAAATCAGGAGTAAAAAACCCCAAATCTCTTTCCTCTTTCATGTGGAGCCACACAGAACACACTTTTGCAGCTTTCAGAGTCCATTAAAGCATCACCTTTGAAAAACAGATGCACAAGCAGGCCCAGGAGTGATTTATGCGAGCGGGAGGCTCAGAACTTGCAGCAACTCCTCATGTTCAAAGCACCCCCAGCAGGCTCAGCAAGGTCCACTTTGGATCACTTGGAATGAAGATTCTCCAGACCAGAGAATCAATAATATAATTAGTAAATGCTGCGTTATTTCTCAGAATCTTGCCGCAACTTATCTGCCTTTGATCAAGCTGAGTTGACTGCTAATGATATTTAATATTAATTAATGAAAGTGCATGTGATAAAAAAGTTCTTTGGAGAACTATCTAATTATGTGCCATAAAAAAATGAAGTCTGTAATAACTGCAATTTATGTTTAGATCAATGGCTATTGTTTAGGGCACTCTGAGAAGATGTTGGGGTAAGGAGTTACCTTTAGCTCCACTTTCTCCTGCCTGACAGAGCCACTTAGAGCAGATGAGCCACATCATTAATGAGTTTTGTCTCATTTACAGCACTAAGGGCTGCAGGTAAATCCTCCCTCAGCTCTGGGACAGCACCCACAGAATATTTGATGAAATTCACTTTTCTTTTGACAATGGATGATTGACAGCAAACCATCACGACTGAAGGTACTGACAAAATAAATAACTGTGGAGATTAAGCAGGCTTTCAAAGGAACAACTGCAATCCTTAGGGAACAACGATTACAGAAAGGCAAAGTATTTCATTAACTCATAGAAATGCAGCACTTTGCTACCTCTCACTTTGACTGCCTGAGACCCCAGCTATTGAGAATCATTTACATTTTAAAATATTCCAATTTGATGTAACACGTTGAAGTAACTTCTCATGATTGTCAGGCACAGGAGAAAGGCAAAGGGAAATTTTTCATTATTATGAAACACTGTGGGATTCACCAGAAACATTGTACCTGGTTTAATAAGTCTGGTTCTAAACTAGAAAGCTGGAATAAATACATTGTGTTAACACCATAGGGCAGATTCTATAGTTAATATGCCATTGCAGTTGGGTCCCATTTCCCAAGACATTTTGGTTTTGGGGATGAACATGTATAAATTGGGAAACATATATCCTAATGCTCTTGCTTTATATCAGCCATGTATAGTAACTGACCCTTGGGTTTGGTGAGATTATTCTAATCCCATAATCTGAGTACACACCTGACTTGCAGCAGTCTTTTCCAGTGCAGCTGAGTAAAAAAGCAACAGCTGTCATATAAGCTCGGTCTTCTCTCTAATAACCCAACAGAGAAGTATAATACTACTCAGAAATTGTCAATATTCTTACAGCAGCTCCATTAATTCCACGTGGGACATTCCCTGTTGTTCACTGGCACACTCTCATCAGTGTGAGTGGGGAACACTGAATTTAGAAGTAAACTAAGGTTTTCAGTGATCTGAATTGCTGGGAAAAAATTGTCATCTTGCTTCATCTCTCCCAGTTTGGTTTATTTTGAAAGCCAACGTGTGAAATTGCTGAGAGCAGACCATTGGCTAAATAGGTGCCACTTGTTCTTGCCCCAGATGTGAAGGAGCTGGTTGCTCTCAATACAAAGTGATTAATGATTGCTTGCAATCAGCCCTGGAAATCATTGGCATTGAGTGGCAGAATGATCCTGTGACATCACACAGCCTCACATCCGATGCTTGTTCTCAGCCACGTTGCTCCTCATGCTGCCATTTTTGGCACCGTGAGTGGGCTCAAAAGAAATTATGGCCTTTATGATGTTCATGAATAAACAAGTTTTCACATGAGAGAGGTTTCTATTTCTTTCTGCCAAATTTATTCTTCTGTTCACTCATGACCTCTCCCATCCCCACTCTACCTTGCAGGAACACTGCTTTGTACAAAGGTTCTGACATTTTTCCATCTCTACACAAAAATAACTCATTGAATCAGTCCTGGAACACCCGACTGCAACCAGATCTCTCTTCTCCTCTGTCACATCTAAATGATGAGCCTCTACCTCACAGCAAAGATTCATATTATTTTAGTTAATTGCAGTTGATCTTTGTAGTTGCTTTATTAAATCTCTGGCTGTCTTTAGAGTGCACAAGGTCATCTAGTTCTTCCTCTGTTAAAACCCATTGATACTGAGAAGCTCGTTAGTCCCCCAGATTAATCATGGAGTGCCATTTGAGCAAGCAAGAAACAGGCAAGAAGTCTGATATCTCATAGCTTTCCCAGCTGAAACTCCCAAAACATGATAAACAAGGAAAAAAAAATACAAACGATTCTAGAGTCAAGCATTCAAGTTACCAAATTCTTCTTAATCCCATCAAGTTGTCTTTTATCATCAAAACTTTACATCTAGAAAATAGAAAAACAGCCTCTGGGTTCTGCATTCATATTAATTAGAGGCTAAAGAGAATTTCATGAAGAAGTAGCTGGATGCTCATAATTCAGTATATAAAAGTGAAACTCAGCTTGATAAACCTGCTCCTTGTATTTCACTATTTGCATTTTGCTTCAGTGTAAATTGTACAAGCATAAACAACAGGGAAGAACTCCTGCTTGGTAAATAATCTGTGGAAATTTTTATCCAGTGGGTCCTTGTGCTCAGTGCCCAGCACAACCAGTACAACCAGTATGAGCAGTATGACCAGTATGGCCAGTACGACCAGTTCAGGGCAGGCTGCTGAGTGCTGGGAACCACGGCAGCAGTGACGCCTTGGAAGGAAATGATGTTTAAGTCTTAGGAAAAGATGGAACAACATCATAACTGTCAGAGCAATTTTCCACCTTGGTAGTTGAACACCTAAACTGTTGCTTGTTTTTGCAGTGGAATTATTCCCAGTTTCTCTCTGCTCAGCTCTGAATCAGCTCGGAGATGTGTCATAAACAATGTTTGCCTCAAAGAGCCGCGTGGGCCAGCGCCGAGGAGGGACTTAATGAGGAAACAGTAGTTCCATAAGAAAATAAAAATAAAGAGCTTGGTTCATTTTCTGTAAACATCTGGGTTGTAAATAACTGTGGGCAGGATAGCATTAGGCTGCCTCTGACTTAATGTCATAAAGATTGAGCTCTTAATTTTAATTTAAAGCCACTGTAATTTTCAGCTTGCATGGGAACATAATCTTACAGTCTGTTAGCAGGTACCTCAGAAATGTAGCATAAATTATAACATTCCTACACTTTTCACAGGAAAAACTGAGTGAACATCTGTATTTGTCAGGTATTGTTAAAGGATTTTCCTAGTTCAGTAGCACTGCACAAAGAAAGTTTGATTTCAAAATAAAAACCCAGACAACTTATTTAATATATCAATTTTCCAGATTCAAAACAGTTTAATTATTTTCATGGTCGAAAAGAAATCTTGAAAACAAATGTGAAGTATAAAAGAATAATTTGTTTCCAATGGTTAATCCTTCAAAAAACCACAGGGAAAGAGACTCAGGATGCGGAAATCATTAATGGTGGAGCAATTGCTGGGTTCTATTCCTAGAAACAAAGAAATAAAGCTACAGCTGGCTCCCCGAGGCAGGTGAGTTCTGGCTGACCTGCCAGGAGGACTCTGAAAAGGCTTATTCAGAATCTAATCAAACTGCTGGTGTGGGGAAGATAAGGCTTGAGTATAATTTTCTAGAAAATACTCCTTAAATGGTTCCAGTCACATTTTTCTACTTGATGTCTTTCTTCAAGCTATTTTGATTCCTGTTTTCATTTTCCTGGAACTGCCCTCAAAGAAGCAAGTCAGTGCCTGACACCAGCAGTGCCAGTGCCCAGGTAGGGATGGAGGTGCAGGAAGAGGATCTGAGAGGAGCTGACCCCTCTGCAGGTGTGTGGAGAATTTTTACATCCCACACCTTGCTCAATCCCAGGAGGGTAAAATCCAGCCCTAGCAGGGAAACACAAGGCAAAGAAATCACCAACTGCCAATCCAACTTCTAGGGAAAAATATATCCTTGCAGGAGCCTGAAGTGTCCCATGGCTGTGCTGGTGGGAACCAGTCTGGCCTCATGCCTGATGAGGAAAACTCACTCACTCCATGTGGATGCTGCCATGGAACCTTAAGGATGTTCAGTGCCTCTTCATTTTGTTGGAAAATATTATACAGAAGAAATACAGCTCTAATATAATTTTCCTTTACCTGACTCCTAAGGAATCCTGCAGAGTCCTGAAAAAGCAAGTCCACTTGTGTGAGCTCTTTCTTTCTCTCATGTGGGTGATAAGCCAGAAAGTTGTTGGGCACCAGGCCAGGGGGAGGGAGCAGGGACAAAGAAATGAATGAGAGCAGAGGCAATTATAGCACTTATTTCGATTAAGTGCAGATCACCAATGAACTCTTTTGCCCCTTGTTTTCTCCTCAGGGAAATCTCACTTTCCCAGCTTTAATTTAATCATGGGAAAAATATGTCAAGTATTGATTATAACTAGAAACTAAAGTCTACTACAAGCATGTTCACATTAACACTTTCACTCAGACATGACCTGGAAGAAATCCTCTGTTTGTCTTTCTTCATCCTGATTCCTGAACAGACTGTCTTACAGAGAACAGCATGTTCAAACTTACAAACATCAGTTTGGGTGATGAAAAGTCCAGGAGGGAATTTGTTAAACAACTAAATTTATGTTGCTTGTGATTCTAAGTATAACCAAAAGACACATCTTCCAGCTCTGAGAGCAGAACACAATAAAGCCTCTGAGGAAGTGCTGCATATCAACAGAGATTTCAATTTATTGCAGTTTGAAATAATATTCCAGTCAAGCCCAAAAGTCAGAGAATTTGTCAGAAACTCTGTGAAAATCCTAAAATGGTGCTATTTGTTCATGACCCTTGAGAAATGAAAGAAACAAGTGACACACAGTCACAATGCATTAGACTGCAAAGCAGGAACAGGAAATTAATGGATGGAAGATTCTAAAAGTGACTCTCTGCCACTTCTCCACACCTGCCCACCCAGGCCACACTCTGCCCTTTGCTCCTTTGTCTGTTCCAGATTCACATCAATGGCACATTTTGAAACTCATCAGTATTAGAGAAAGGCATTATGTACCTTCAGGTCCTTGAGAAAGTTCCCAAGACGTTAAAGATCTGAAATTAATTCAGACCTTGTAGAGGAGAAGTAACAGTGCATGCTTTACCACACTGTCTGTAATAGTTAATGTCATACTGGAGCTCCTAAACTCATTTAGAGAGGCAGAAGCTCAACCCCCTGGCCTTGATCAAGAACAGGCCTGTGAAACTGAGTCAGTTCCCTTGCAAATGCTGCCAACTGGAGATGAGCAGCCCTTCTCCTGTGCCCAGGAATTCTCCCTCCTCAGAGGCAGTACACAAAGATAACTCCATGTTTGATATCCTGTGATTAAGGGAGCACTGCCAATTGCCTGTGCTCAGCCACTCTCCCTCCGATTGCTGTGAGCCCTGCTCAGAGCTGTGGTGTCAGGGTGACACTGGGTGTGTGTGCTCCCAGAAAAACCTGCACAGCACAATCCCTTCTGGAATTGCTCTTGCATTGTGCAGGTCATGTCAGAGGGCCTTTTATTGCTTTATCTGTAAAAATCTTTCAGACCAAACAACCAGGTTTGCAGAACCTCACTGAAGATATTCAACAGTTGAACAGTTCTACTTAGATTGAATTAACTTCATATAGCCTGGTTTTATTCACAACTTCTACTTGATTTGGAAAAAGCCAGGATTAACAGTGTTATGCCTAAACCTGTAGCTGCAGAATGTGATCTCTGTGTTCAGTAGGAGATGCCTGCCAAGCCTCAGCAACCACAGAAAGGAAGTGAGAGAGCTGATTTCAGGTAGTATTTGGGCCCCAAATACATCCAGGAAAGCTCAGGAAAATTCCTCCAGAGACACAAAATAACACCCAGTCCCATATTCTAATTTTACAGACATAGACTTGCTGGAAACCTCCAGGAATAACAAACATTTCAGCCCTAACCACTCCAGTCACCTGTAAGAAGAACTAGAGAAAGTTCCTGAATATTCTGCCCATGTTTTTGGTTTGAGTTACTAAGTAATGACACTGTTAGAGAGATTAATGTTAGAGCTTAACTGCTCCTTTAGCACCTGTCCAGTCCACGCCTGACAGAGGAAGATAAATATATTTATAACACACAGCAAAGTGAATAACAAAGGGTTTATAAAGTTGTCTCTGACAAAACTGACAAGTTGTAGCTGGCAGCTTTAATCAGCTCCCAGCTGAGCCTGGGAAATTGGAGGGAACAGAGCATTGACCTTTCTGATGAATCTCTGAAGGAAGGTTAAAATTTTGTTTACTTTTTTAATGGGCAAAGCTATCAAGTTCTGAGACCTTTGGATAAAAGGAGGATTCCTGTGCAAGAGCATTGTACATTGTATTTAACAAAGTAATTACTGGGTTAAAACTGAGTTTTTCCAGTGAAGGATATGGCCTAGAGTTCCAGGGATGAAAGTTCCTATAATGCCACAAATAACTGCCAGATGCTGGCAATGTACTAGATATATTTTTCATGTCTTGAATGTGAAAAATGCAGTAGAATATAATTTAAATTTCATTTTTACAGATCAGTGGTTCTTAAACCGCCAATTTGATTTCTTTCTCAACAAGTATTCAGCTCCTGCTTCTTTAGTATGGAAACAGTGGGATCTTTCATGTACATTTACTTAACTAGTACCAAGGAGACAAATGCAAGTAATGACCAATTATTTGATCAGCTTTTTCAAAGTAAGCTATAATTTATTATATTGCAGTATGTATAAAATCTCTGGGTTTAAAAATTCCTAAACCATCACTCTCTTTAAAGTCAATTCCTTGGAGCCATGTCTGAGGATTGAGAGATCCAGCAGCACTTCCCAAATGTTTCACCTTACAGTGCATACCCCACTGCAGCCCTGCCCTACTGATACCCCAGGGGACTTGGTTTTTCCAAAAGCCCAAATTGTTTTCTGATTAACAACATTCTATCACAAAAGTGTCTGCTCTTGTTGCTGCCTCAAGTGTCTACTCCATAGGAATAGCTGAGACAGAGACCTCACAAGGATTTAGGAAGGTTGGTAAATCAGGGCCAAGGAGAGTTTTGCAGCAAACGAACAGAAAACCTTTTACTTTTTCACAATCTAATTCACTGATTGCTTTCTATCCACTAACTTGTAAAAAATGAGCCCCCAGCTCTAAATCAGCAGCACACATGGGCTCACAGCCTTTCAAAGCTGTTTGTGAAGCAGTCACTGTGTAAGTCACTGTACAATTTTTCAAGCAGCACTGAAGGAACTTCGGTATTGATTTTTTTCCAGAGCTGTACAGGATACACTTGAATGTCCATCAACTACACTTATACCAGTGAAATACCTCCATGTTCAAGTTTGGTTTTTTTATTTTCCTTGTGGTTCTGCTTTAATGATTTCTACCTGGTAGCAGTGGCAGACACTGAAATTTGGTTTTAGATCTGGGCTATCCAACTTTGTGTATACAGAGTTACATGAATGTTATACACAGTGTGATGTGTAAATATAAACATGAACATGAAAAAACCACTTACTTCTGATTGACATCAGTGGAATTGTTCAACTGGATCAATTATTTACTGGGAAAGTGACAAAGAATCTCACTGGCACATAATTGTTGTAATGGAAAGGCCCTGACTGTAACTGAACCTTTTCAATTCTGACCTGTTTTGTTCAGAAATGTTTCCAGGGCATCTGTTTAATGGTGAGGGAAAATAATTTAAAGTTCCTTTGTGAGATAAGGCTGTGCTGTACTCTCAGAGTGAAAGGATATGAAGATCAAGGCCAGGCTGGATGGAGCTTGGAGCAGCCTGGTCTAGAGGAAACCAGGATTGGAACAAGGTGGTGTTGAAGGTCCCTTCCAACCCAAACCATTCCATGGACTCTGTGATCATCAGGAGGTAAAAGAACACGTAAATGAAGCCCAGTTCCTGCTGCCCTCAGAGAAAGGCTCTGTTTCCTCAGCAGCAGAAAACAGCCAGTGAATTATATCCTCTCTGCAGGCATGAGACAACCCACACACTGCTAAAAAGTTTTTATAAATTGTGATGGATGACTCCGGAGCTGCTTCCGCCTGCTCCTGCACACTAACACAAGGATCAGCTGAGGAAATTAAAAGGGAACATAAAAGTTGCATTAACAAAAAAATAGATGTTTGTACTACTACAGAATTAATATGTTGGCATTGCAGATCTATATTCTCATTTAGCTGAGTTACAATCATTAAAATATACAAACAATATTATTAATATCATCGTGGGATATCAATCAAAACCATTCCCACTACCTAGAGCATAATAAAAATCAACAAGTGGATTTTACACCAATAAATCTCCTTGAGTGTGGGTCAGAAATAATTTTTATATATACATATATAATCAATATATAAATAATTAGGATTCTGGTTTATGGTTGAAGGAATTCACATCCTGATAGAGAAATGCAGAATTGGAGCACTTCCTCAGCTGATAAAATCACCATATTGTCACTATCATTGCTGGTTCAGAGCACCTGCAAAGTTGAAAATATTATAGAAATAAAAGGAGATTTTAAAAATGCTATATTTAGTCAAAACAGCAGTCCAAGTAGTTGAGATTCCTTACTGTTCACAGGCTAGAGGCATGCAAGTGAATCTGGACTAGTAAACAGTGGATCATTTTTCTCATTTGCATGAATGTCTGATTTTTCATATGAATTCTTCCAAATGAGGTATTCACAGCATCCCACTGAATCTCACCTCTGAGATCTTCACAGAATCCCAGAATGGTCTGGCTGGGAAGGGACATCAAAGCCCACCCAGAGCCAGCCCTGCCATGGGCAGGGTCACCTTCCACTGTCCCAGGGTGCTCCAAGCCCCATCCAGCCTGGCCTTGGAGGTTCCCCTTCCCTGACCCGGCTGCAGGACCTTGCATCTTTGCCAGGTGCTGCTTCACATCTTCCCTTTTCATCTTTGTGTAACTTAAATTTCACTGGAGTTACGAGAGAAACTAATTTGAATGTCTGATCCACGAACTCCAGACTGCTCATCATTTATTATATAAATTTACTACCCATTTCTATTCTAATGTGAGCAATTTCTATCTCTTCAACAGGCTAAAAAGCATTTTGCTACATTTCAAAGCATTCCTGTCACATCTGTAAGACTCATGCAGCTGCTAGAGCAGCAACATTTTGAAACTTTATTTGAAAAATAGATTTATTTCTTATATAAATTGTGTTGTTCAAAATGCATTCAAATGCAAAGAATTTTGTGATTCTAATTGGACTTTTAAAAGTGTTAGATCTGCTCCTAAATCAGAGCATCACATGATATCCTTCTCTCTTGCCTAAGGAAGTGAGCAGATTCCTTGGATTGTTTCAAAGCCTCAGTGGAATGAGTGATTCAGTTAAGCTCAGAATCTGAATCCAAGTGATTTACACTGCAAGGAAAGCACTTGGAAAAGGTCCACTGCTGTAGTCACAGAACAATCTCATGGTTTAATTCATTACTTTCAGCAACTTCAGACTGGAATTACCTCCCTGACTGGAGGAGAGCTCCTTCCTGGTTAGTGAAATCAGAGCCAGGCTCCTGGATCTGAGCACAGGATGGATAGGTCACCTCGGATTTTGCATGGAGAGCATATTAAATACATAGACATATATCACTCTGGTGGCAGACTCAGGGAACAAAAGCAGTAAAATATTTCCTCAGGGTAAAATACAGCTCCCAGGAGTGAGAAAGCCTGAAGCAAAAGGTTATTCTACCCAAGACAGATGCTGGATATTTTATTATTTCGGGGGGGATGCAGTGGTGTTGCTCTAATACGTGGTGTTCCAATTTCTGAGACTTCATCCTACCTGCCCTTTGAAGACCTTGGAAGCAAAACTTCCTTAATGACACTGATGGGCAGAGAGGGAAATGGAACAGAGAAGTCAAGACAACAGTGCAGAACCATTCCTTGTTTCGTGAAACACAGGGAAGGATGATGGATGTAGATAATTACCTGCAATTTGTATCTGAGACAATCTTGGAGTAAAAACACCACAGAAGGTTTTAAAAGTCCAAGGTGAGATTGCAGGTGGTGTAATTAATGGTAGGCAAAGCAGTCAGTACCTCTGGGGAGAGGAAGGGGCAAGTGCTGGTCAATATTTCAGAGTTACCTGTGTGAACTTAAATGGGGATGACTTTTAGCACAGGTTCCAGCTTTCCTCAGGACAGCCAACAAACACCTCCTTCTGCTTGAAGGTCTCAAACAGCAAAGAAGGAAAAGGATCACACAGGACTAAATAAAAAAGAAATTAAAATAAAAATAAACAGAGTGGAAAATTTTCAACAAAAAATCTACAAAATGTATGGAATGTTAATACAATATGAGCAGCACAGTCAAAAGACAGAACAGTGGAAAGCTCAGCAGACAGAAAGCCCACACTGGGCATAAAAGGCCCAGTTGGAGAATCACAGAACCACAGAATCACAGAGTCACAGAACGGTCTGAGTTGGAGGGACTCAGAAGGACTCAGAAGGATCATTGAGTCCAACTTTTAAGTGAATGGCCCATCTGAGGACCAAACCCACAGCTTTCTTTCCCCACTGTCTAAAACACGTGTTTGGAAGGACACTGAGAATCTCAGCCAAGCCCTTTACTCACAGGACCAGGGAGAGCAGGTGTGTGTTCCATTTCCAATCCATTGATCCATTGCTGACTCTCTTGTTATGTCTAAACATCTTGAATTTGGACATTTGTATCTCTGTTCCCATGCCACTGCTCACAGAAAATGCTGACATTTTTGGATACTTTGGTAGGAAGGGCTGGGTGGCAGAGCTGAGTGGCCAGGCCAGGCTGGCTCAGGACTGCTAAGTCACACAGCCCTGTGATTCCAGATTTCAGGGGCTAAGAGGAAAACAGTCATTCAGTGCTCATCTCATGGACTCTCCATGTGCTACAGCTCTAACAGATCCCACAGCAGAGCGTGGGGCATTGACTCATCAAAGTGGGGAAGAATCCAAACACTGTAACAGCATTTTTCTCTCTGGGGAACTTTACAAAGAAACATCAGTTAGGGCAGAGGAGAAAATAACAGCCCAAATATTTCAACCTTGGAAATGTCCTATTAATGTATTTCCAACTTCTCTTTGTATGGAATGACTTGCATACAAATCCAACAGGACTAGGACACAGCAGCTTCTGAACATGCATACAGAGGTTTGGGGTTTTTTCCTTCTTTTTGAACTAATGAAAGAACTAAATATTGAGGGTTTTCTTTTTTCTTTTTTAAATTGAGATTTACTCCCTGCTGTCTGGAGAGCTTCTGATAAAGTCACTGAGATCCTTAAATGCAGAAACTACAATTTAGGAAGCAAAGGGAAAACAAGGACTTAAATGCTGAGACAGGAAATCATCCACAGAAGGTGGAGGATGGAAGAATTAGATAAAACATTTCAAGGGAGATGACTTGGGGTGTAACCCAGGGGAGGAGGCTTATCCAGGGTGAACTGTGTTCATATCTTCTCCTGTCCTGTACACTGATATTCCTCATTCCTGGGCATGTGTGTACATGACAAAGGAGAGCCTTGTCTCAGGGGAAGGTGCTGAAGGGAGAGAAGATTCTGAATTGAGAGCTCAGATCCTGTTCTCAACCAGCTCACAATCAATAGACTTATTCCTGCTTCATTATTATTTATATGGTGCAGTGAGGAAGGGATGGAGAACTCCCATGCCATTTCACAGGCATAAGCATAGAAAATTCTTCTTAGACCAATTTATATCAAGTTTCTTTCCTTCAAATGACTCACTCTGTGTTTACACCTCTGCAACAGAGATAAAAGTCTCTTTGCATTGGGGATTTTAACAAGATCCTTCCGTTCTCCTTGGTCCAGACACAAATTTTAGCCAGGGGGAAGGAAAATAATTTTAAAAAGCAGGCCAAGGCTGCCCAGCTGAGATGATGCTTCAACCTGTCCCATCCTCTGTCATCAGCCACGAGCAACCAAGGGCAGCTCCCTGAACCCAGAGCCCTGCTGTCCTACATGTGCTATTGTGACTGTGGAGAACAGAAAGCAAGGACATCTTCAGCTCTCAGTGAGAGCACTTTTTTTGTTGAAAAATCATTCCTCACTGTTTGGAATGAAACCCATTATTACCAATTAACCTGCTGTGAACCCATATCACTGGCTGAATTGAGCATAATTATTCATCCATAGTAATAGCAAAAGTAAATTCTGGCAATCTCGGCTAACATTGACTTCTCCTTTGGGAAAATTTTCAATGATGCCGTGTCCTTGGTTATGTTTCTGAAACCTTTTTTGTGTTAAACTGCAACTGAAAGTGGATCATTATGACTCATTTCTTCTTGTTTCGTAATGTTGTTTTCTTTTGTCTTGCACAAACATCTGTAAGTAACTCTATTATCAAGTGAAAAATTACCTCCACGTGTTCAGAAACCTGACTTTAGTTAAACAAAGTTTTAGTATTGGTAGCCTGTGTAGGTTGTCTAAAAATAAATTTTTAAATTAGTTGTTACTTTTCACTGCTTTTTAACCACACAGTCTGATGAACCAGAGCCCTGAGCAAATGCAGGCATAAATTTTGGTTGGAATTTATTTCAAGTTGTCAAATATAATTTACTAAGAGAATGTCTGCCAAAAAAGAATCCAGAGGCAAACCTAAGTTGTCATCTTAAATTAAGTGTGGTTCTTTTTTGTTAATCTTTCTACATAAAAGGTTGTAAAGTAGTGCATTAAAGATGCAGTCCTCTCTCCTAATAGAAAGGCAGAGGTGGAAAAACAGAACAAAGAATGTTTCTCTAGCTGAGGGAACATGTGCTCAGAGCCATTGAGTAAAGGCTCGCTTGCTCTCTGAGAACTGCAGGTTGCTGTTTATTCATAGCCCACATGCAAGGTGGGGAATGAACAACCTGCCCACTGCAGAGGGAGAGCAGCAAAACATCTGCCTAAGCTCAGCATCACCTTTTTGCACAGCAGAATTACCCAGAAGGGCAAGAAATGCTCCTGTGACAGCCCTGACCATGCTGGTGAGATCACGTCCCCTGCAGCCTGCACTGGAACTGAGGAACTCATTTCATTAAGGACAGGATGGTTCTGGCTGTCACTGAAGAAATGTTTGACATTCAGAGTCAAGAAACTCTGAATTATTAAACTATGTCCAAACTTTGAGTCTTCACACCCATCCCCTCCTCTCAGCACAGCAAGGTTGTTTTTGCCTTCAGGGTCTGAATCAAGCAGTTACTGCTCTGTTCAGCCCTGTGGATTCCCATCTCCTCATCAACATCCGTGTCCCAGTTGTTCACCGGAACCACGGGCACCTCTCTGTATTTCCTCCATGCCCTTCCCCTGGGTAAAACTGTCACAACTGATGCTCAAAGTCCCTCCCAGGTCCTGCAGGACGTTTTCTACCACAGCTCCTTTACATTAATCTGTAGTAGCAAAGAAAAATTCCAAGTTTAGGTTCCATATAGGGAAAAAAAATTCTTTAACAAAAAGGTTGTCAAGCTCTGGCAGTGTTGGAGGCCCCCTCCCTGGAGGGATTTAAAAGCCCTGTGGATGTGGCACTTGGGGACATGGGTCAGTGCTGGGGAATGGTTGGACTTGATGGTCTTAGGGGGCTTTTCCAACCTAAATGATTCTGTGAATATGAACTGAAAAAACTCAGATTTGACGGCCCTGCTAGCTAAGATATTCCTGTGCCCCATTCAGACGATACAAACATAAATGGAAATAATTATAATCTAAACTAGGAAACCAAGTAATATGTAATGCCATGTTCCTACAAAAACACCACTTTGGTACAGATGAGGATTTATGACTTTTGTTAGCCCAGGTAAATTTGTGTGCAATAGAGCTGGAAGGTCCCTTATCAGTTTGTGTGACAGGACTCTGCTCTGTGCCCACTTCCCAGATTTGAAACTGGTCTGGGAATTCTCAGGGGCTGAAGACTCTTCTAATGGGCCAGTGAAAGGTAAGTGAGAAAAACAAGGCTGCTGATATTTGACTTTTATTTGCTATACAGAGAGGTATCCCTAAATTTGAACATGTCCAGGAGTCACAAACTGAGCTCAATAAAGCAGATTTGTTAAAGCTTCTATCTAAAAAGCCCAACTTTTTAGCTGAAACTCTTGAAATGTTTTTCAGCCCACAGGTCAGTCTTTTGGTTTTTGATATGCCTGTCAGACACTCCTTTGCTGATTAAGCATCTCCTTTCCCTGAGTAGGAGCTGAGGCCTCTATTTTTGGAGACAGGCCCTTTCTATATCCCCTCTGTGGGCAGAATTTTCACCAACAATATTATCATCACTGGGAAAAATGAGTGTCCTACAGACTCGTCTGCCTGCAGTGGTCTAAAAGCTGAGGTTAAGCAAGTGAGAGGCACGAGCACTCTGGCTTTAGTCAGATTTATATGCACCTCTGCTGTACCCTTGGCTCTTTGCATAGTTTAAAAGACAATATTCTACACAACCAATTAAGATCTTATCCTATTAATTGAACTGCCATTATAGCATTACCACAAGCCATCTAAGTAATCACTATATGATAACTCCTTATAAACCAGTTCAGTGACCTCCCAGATGCCTGCAGAAACCATGGGGTTGGCAGTTTGCCCTGAAAGCTCAGAATCTGGAAAATAACTCCTAAAATAAGGGACCATTTTCACCAAAATGAAGCCTCCTACTTCTCTGTCTAGGAGGGGAGAATAGGTGGGGGTTCTTTTCTTTATGGAAACATTTTTGAAGGTTTAAATAATATCTAGACACTATTGAGAAGGAAAAAGGAAAAGATGAAGCTGACACACTTTGAAGATACATCATTATCCATCATTTGAGATCAAGAGGAAGACAGCTTTTACAGGCCAAAGATCCAGGCTCTTATTTAGGGTGGGAAGAAAGGGTTTTCCTTTACCCAGTAGAAACAGTAGGACAGTGGCATCAAGCAGATAATCCACCCTCATTTTGATAGGATGTGAATTTCTCTTGGAAGAAGAGACTTAGGAAAGAATCTCCTGGCAGACAGAGCACTGGAGCTGTTCACCCTCTGCTCCTCACAGAGCTCTGCAGTTTAATCCCAGTGGTTTCAGACATGGATTGGTAGGCACTGTGGAGAGCTGTGCCATGTTCAGGTGGA
The DNA here is from genome assembly GCA_013399915.1 of Illadopsis cleaveri. Taxonomy (NCBI): domain Eukaryota; kingdom Metazoa; phylum Chordata; class Aves; order Passeriformes; family Timaliidae; genus Illadopsis; species Illadopsis cleaveri. The sequence goes on from VXBB01019305.1 coordinate 347,600, forward strand.
GCACAGGCGAGGAAGCAAGCAGCTGCTTTCTGCTGCTCCCAAAGAGCTGTGCACATCTCCAGCATCCCATGGTGATCACTCCTTGAGTTTAATGGATTCTAACCAAACCCTCAGGATAACTGTGGAAAGCCCAGCACACAAAAGGGACGTTCTTTGAAAGCTCATATAAGCAACTCATACCTTCATTCTGTGGGATATTTCCCAATGGGTCATAACAGGACTACACCAGGTGAAATATGACAGCTAAATTACTGATTAAACCTTTGAAATGTTGGCATCACTAAATAAGATTTTTAAAAACACCGTGTGGTTTCAAACATGCCCCAACTGATGGCTTGAAGGTTTCTTGAAGCTGTTTACAGTTGTCCTGCAGCACATTGAGTTCCTGGGAAGATTCATGAAGCTGAGACAATCTGAGTACTTAACACTTTCCAAGACTGTGAACCTGCAAATTTTCTGTCAAAATCCATAGCAGCAAATATGTCAGTAGCTTCCTTCAGCTTCACCTCAACCACACAGACTAAAAAAACAAATTTTTTCCAACATGTTGAACCACCCCTGTTACCAATTCAAATACACAATGTTAATGTCCAACTAAAAGTGTTCAGGGAATATCTCACCTGACAGGCAGCACAACCAAGCACCTGTGAATGGAGTGATAGTGAAATGATCCCTGCATTTCCTCCATCCCAGCTTGCCTGTTGAAATCTGACTTTTACATTATTCATAGAATAGCCATTATCTGAATTTTCACTTCTGCAGTACAAAATCTTCAGCTCTGGTCAAAAGCTGTTTAATTTACAATCTCAAGTCCGAGCCATCGATTTTGGGTCAAGTGTTCCTGCTGAATAAGCCCCTCTGTTACCAAAGTGACACACAGGAGACTTCACAATAACAGATAGGGAACACCAAGATCTGTCAGGTCACACTAATAATGCTTTGCAGTGATGCAAATCTCAAGTTTGTCTGATACAACACAGATCAGGGCACTCAGAGAACCTGTTCCTTCTCACCCTCTCCTCACAGAACAGCTTCTGCCTCCATCTCTCTTCTTGTTCCTTGTTATTTCCCATTTTCAGCTCCCCAGCCCTGGCTCGGTGTTCTGCTCCCTGCCTCGCAGCCTCTTTGACTCGTTAACCTCCCAGCAGACCAGACACATTTTTTGTTTCCTGGCACAGAGGATTTTCTCAGTGCTCTGTCATGCACAGGCTCCTGTAGCCAGCCCTGCACTGCCCAAGGACTCTGCATTCCCTTCCCCAGGGGAACAGCAGGAATCAGGCACTGAGGCAGCACTCGCACTTGCTCACTGCTGAGCACAATGTGGGCACAGAAAGCATTAATAAACTTCATCAAACACAGTTCTCCAAGAAGGTTTAAATTACAGAGAACTGAGCAGTTCATCCTGTCACGTGCTATGACAGAGCAGCTCAGGAGCTCTTCACAAGCAGTGAAAAAACCATGAGACTGAGAGAAAACCACAGAATTCACAAGGTTCATCATGTTTTCCTTGAAAAAAAGGTTAGTTATTTTCCTGGAACAGTTCTCTCTCAACCCATACCAGGGATAGGGCAAGCCTGATATGACAAGAAAAAGTTCAGCATAGAATCCCAGAATTCCAGCATGGTTTGGGTGGAAGGGACCTCAAAGCTCACCCAGTGCCACCCCTGCCATGGTAGGGACACCTTCCACTGTCTCAGGCTGCTCCAAGCCCCTCCAGCCTGTCCTGGGGCACTTCCAGGGATCCAGGGGCAGCCACAGCTTCTCTGGGCACCCTGTGCCAGGGCCTCACGACCTCACATCCCCAGTATCTCATCTGAGCCTACTCTCATCCAGTTTGGAGCCATTCTCCCTTGACCTGTCACTACATGCTCTTAAAAATCACTCTAAGGTGCAGCTGAAATAGAAAGACCACAACCAATGACTTACATCATGGGGACTGTAAGAAAATTTAAGCTGGGTTGTCCCTAGACAATATAATACCTGAAAATCCTATAATATACATTAAATTAACAGCTAAATTGCAGCAAGGTTTGTATTTCATTTTGTGCAGGTTCCCCTTTTACATAATGCATGCTGTCAGCAATCACTCTCTGCTTAATATGCATAGCAATTCCTCTTCTGTGTCACTTACTCAATATTTTTTCCCTTTCTACCAAAGAAAAGGCATGTGAAGCTCTAATCTTGCTCCAGGTCGTGCAGGCAGGGAGGTGAGAGGCCAAGCAAATGTGTCCTATGCTGAAGGAACCCAGGCAGGCAAACACCCACAGAGAGAGGGGCAGCAGAGATCATGGTGGGCTGTGAAGGGGAGAGCATTTGCAATGAGGCACAGCTAAAGGTGGCTGACACCATCATCGAAGTTGTGATGCATTCACTGCTCCTCCCTTGCCTGAAATTCTGCCTCATGCACGACCACAACTCCCTCCAGCTCCTCAAGGTCTCACTACAACACCAACCTGTGGAGAGACAGCAGCTGACGCAGGAAATTTTTGTAGTTATTTGTAGCCCCAAAAAACTTGTAAATACTTGTAAATACTTCCTGACTGCCAAGATCAGCTGGGATTCAATCAGATGTTTAAATGCCCAGGCACCAGCTCTTCAGCAGAACCAATGGACCTGTTTTAAGTCAGGCATGGAGCAGGAGATCTGTGCTGCATCCAGCCCAAGAGCAGAAATTCTATTTCAGCCCTGAGTGGCCATTCCAGGGATATGCTACATTTCCTGCTTTACTTTCACTGCTGATATTCTGGCTTATTGTTATTAAAATAAAAGTTCTGGCACCAGGGGCTTCAGAGGAGGTTTTGTTTCAAGATGTCACCAAAAAGAACATGGATACTTCAGCCTGAAAAATTTTCCTTAAGGAGGAAGAGATTTACCATAAAAAATACCATCCAACTCTATACAACACAGCAGATATTGGTAAACGTTATTGCACCAGTGAGCTAATACTTGTGAAGATCATGCATTGAAAGTTTCGAACTCAGGACTGTAGGAAGAAAGAGAGAGCTGCAGCTCAGAAAAAAAACAGAGCTCAATAGTTTTCTTGCTAAGAACAGCCACGATGGAATTTTACCCTTTCCCATCTCAATTTTTTTACTCCCATAAATCAAAAAAGTCTTGCATTACAAAAATTGGCCAGCAATCAGTCCGAGCAGACTAATTGCTTTTGCTATTTGAAAAGAACCTCATTTTAAATGGCTCAAGTGTTGTGGTGTAAAGCAGCTATTGTACATGTGCATTAATTAATTTCCTAAGGATTTTTATTACATCTTCATGACACAGTCTAATTATCTGATAATGCTTTTTTCCATGTAGAGGAGAACGATGTTGCTCCAGCATGTACTTCAATTGTACTCCAGGAGCCTGGGAAGTGGGAAACCAAAGGACTCAAGGTCTGTCTGTTCTGCTAAATAACACATCAGGAAGCCCAACTGCAAAATCTCTTCATTCCCAAGGGATACCAGAGATAATCTGTCAAAGATCACTGTCCAACTTATGCATTTTTCATACTATTTCAAAGACACAGAGAAAAAGCGAGGGAAAGCAAGTGCACAGGGCTTGATTAAACATTTCCCTTCTTCCTGAATGAAAAATGCAAACAGTGGTTAGCATAAAGAATGAGAATGAGGACAGAATGAGGCTGCTGGCTGCAGCCTGTCCCCCTCTACTCCCACCTATTTCTAACACTTGAAATGCTTTTTGATAAGTGTAACTCCCCATCACTGGAGGGATGTCCTGTCAGGTTCCCAGCTCAGGTCTGAGGGCTGCTGTGGAACCCTTAGAGGCAGGACACAGAGTACACCAACTTCCCAAAATCCTGAAATCATTTCCCAAAGCTGAGGAAGAAATGTCACAGTGAGCAGGAGAAATGCAGAACACAAAAACCTATCCTGGTCCTTGGAAAGTTTCAAATAGATTTGACCCACAACATGCCACAGGAATTTGCAGTTTTCCTCTGTGCTGCTATTCCACACTGAATCACAAGAAGGGTTGGAAGATCCAAGCTAGGGAGAGTTCCCAGTGGGACTCCCATTCCTTACAATGCAGGAGGAAGATTCTTTCCACCAGAGTACAGGAGAGATGGCCCGAGTTTGGAACAAACAGAAGGGTGTATAAACATATACCACCCCCTATCCAATATTCATTAGAAGGAGAAGCCAAAGTCTATCAATTTCAAATGAGAAATAAGTAAATGTCAGATTGAAAGTAAGGACTAGATAAAGGCTCAGGAATCTGCTCTTCCAATAAGTCACTGCAGCTGGCAGGTGAAAGAACTTGGATCTCAACAACAGCAATGGGGAATCTGGAAAAATGCATGATAAATACAGGCCTTGGGAAAAAAGCATTTCTCTATGTTTGTCTTAATTTTCATTCTGTTTGGGAAAAGCTTTAGTGAACTCAAATCTTGGCAATGACTTCAACTTCAGATTAATTTAGAGTAAATAGAGTAGCTAACAGTAGTGGAAGGTTTCCCTGAGTTTGGTACAGTGCTCAGTATGCATCTGGGCAGGAATTGAATAATTAGAGGCCAGCGTCCCCTCAGCCTGCACTGAACTTCATGTGTAATCATTAACACCCTGTGAACACCCTGAGAGCCTCGGCACTGGAAATGTGAGCCACTTGCTTCAGAGCAGAAACCAAGCCTCAATTGAGCACAGCCCCGCTGGCCCTGGCCTTGCAGAGATTGCTCCACTCTGTCTGTGTGGGGACAAATCAAACAAAATTCTCCCAGCATATGGAATATGACCTGGGGGAGGGAAAGCTGGAGAGACAGCAAACGAATTTGTAAAGTCTAATCTCTGTTTGATGCACACAAGTTGCTCTCATTAATGTGAAATCAAGTAATATCACACCAAAAAGAGATTGCAGTCCCAAAGTGGCAGTCTGGGCCCATCCACTCCCTCCTCTGCAGCCTGTGCTGCCACAGAGCAGCCTCCTGCCAGCTGCTTCTCCAGATTTAACTCCTTATCCTTGTGCCAAAACTGGCTGAGGGTGAGCTTGGCATCATCACTGGATGAGAAATACACACAAATATTCAGATGCACTTCAAGGTCAGCTCTTGAGCTTCTGGGGCATGACTTGCAGCTCAAAGAAATGTGAGGAATCCAGCACACGAGTCAACAAATCCCATCCCTGGTCCAGCAGTGCCAGGGCATTTCCTTCATGCTGGAATTCCACCCCTGCCTTCTCCCAGCAAGCAGCATCAGGCACAGACTGCAGGGCTGTGTATGATATCACATCTTCTTGAAGAAGAGTTGAAGTCCAAACCTTCCCAACACTGAGCACCCTTAGGGAGATTCCTGCTCCCTGGGGAGACAAAGCAGCTCAGGGCCTTGCCAGAGTGGGATGGCAAACCCAGAAAGGAAAAGGAATGTGAACTGTGCATCATTTGTAGATATTCCCCCTCTGTTTCCTTCTATTCCATGTGCTTGGCATGGCCATGGGCCCCATCTGGCAGGGGAAGGGAAAAGGGACTGGTTGGAAATGGGAGAGCGATAAAATATGGCAGCACTTGGAGGGAAACTGCAATTTCCATTCTATTGATCCTCTCTGCACATCAGGGACACACTGAGTTTATTTGGAAAACTAAATTCTAGAGCATGTTGCTGGAAGATATTCTAGTTAAGCTTGTTAGACTGACTAGAATTTAATTACATTTATTTTTCCATTCTATGATACAGCAAGGAAATATATATTCACAGCTAAACAAGCATATCATTTGGCTGTATCATATAGAAATAAAACTTTCTGGAATAAAAAGGTGCATTTTATTAGTGCTTTATAAGATTAAAATTTCATTGTAAATTATTAGCAAAACTATAGCATCACAAAATTGAATTTTAATGAAATTAAAATTCCCTTAAAAGCAAAACATCCAGGATCTCTTATGCAGCAGCTTCAAATGGTGCACAACACTTTCCAAAAAACTTCCCCCAAAGAAACAAATAGAAAAATTGGCATTTCATAAAATCATTATGTAAAAATGGATCTTTAATACCACCTGTCTGTAACATGTAATTCCTGACAGGAGTAAAATCCAGATATTAATTTGCTCTGTTTTCAGAATGTACATTCCTGCTCAACTAATTTTTGCTGACAACAAAGGTGCCAAGGAACTTCCATGCAGGTTGTTGTAAATGCAGCCTTCACTCCTTCCCTTACTGGTAAAAAACCATTGGCAGCCACACTGGGGGTATCAGTATTGGATAGAAGTGCCTGGCCACCCTTAAGTGGAAAAATGTCAATAGGGAACAAGAGAAAATCATTCCCTGATCCATAAATTATTATCTGGTGGTGAGATTTTATCACCCGGTTCACCACTGTCTACAAAATCTGAGTTTTAAAAGAATCCTGAAAAAAAAACCAAACCATTTTGCCCTTCAAAGTAGGGAACAGGAACCTGACTCAGCCTTTCTGGTGCCTTTGTTACCCACCCTTGGAGTGTCAGCACTGCTCTGCTGCATCAGGGATGACAACGCTGCTCCCTCAATCCTGGAAACTTGGTTCCCAAAGCCCCTCGTGGAATATCAGCAAGTGCTGACTCATGGACTTTCCTTGTCAGGCTTTGTTCCTCCCCTGCTGTAAACATACTCATTATTTGACATTCCAGTTTTCAATCATACATTTTTAATACTTTTTAGGAGAGCTCGTCTGTCGTGAAATCTGCTCCAAATATTTCTTTGATTCTTCAGACTCCTAAATATTAAGAATACTTTTTCTATTTTTCTTTCTTCTTTGGCACATCCCATGTGTTCCTCAGTTCTGCTCTTCTGCTGCCATTAAAATACTGTTCAGACAACACATCTGTGATCAGGAGCTCAGGCGGGTGGTGGCTCCCAGGTAAACCCAAAGCTTTGAAGGAGCATCGTGTATTCAAATTCTCCTTGTCCTTATCCCACAGAATGTGGCAGAGTTTAGATAAGAATACATTAAGGATGATGTATGAACTGAGGTCCAAATCTTTCAATAAGTATTGTTCCAGATGAGATGAGTGAGCTCTTTAAATGGATTACTTTCCAGAAGAAAAGACTTTACCACTGTCTTATCATAAATCTATATTTCCACGGCACAGACGCTGTAATTTAATTATGGTGTTTAGCTTCTGTAAGTTTAAGGTGCAACCTTGTCTTCTTTCAAATCTACATGGACAGATGTCTTTTCTACCACATGTAATAGTTCATTGAAGTGTTGTATGGGAAAAAGCAGAATCTGAAGCAGCAGCAGTACTTTTTACAAAGAAAATGATCAAAACAAACATCCAGGAGGTTCTCAACATGACAAGGAAGAGACGCTTACTTCAAGCAAGTGGTGTGATTTTTGTAATAATGCTATCTGAATATTAAATCACTTGGCAAAACAAAATCTTATTGATGAGGAGCTGCTTTAAAGAAAAATACACTTTTTAGCCATTTTTTTATTATCCATCTCTTTAAGCCAAGTGTGTAAGAATATTCAAACAGCCAATAGAGCGTGGTGTGGAAAGCCTCCTTCCCAGAGTCCCCAGCTGAGCAATGACACATTCCACAAGAACAATTTCACACTGAAGTAATGAGGAGGCAGAAAAGGTTGTTTTTTTGACTTCCCCAACTGCCAATCACTGTCTAATTGATGGAATCAGGCAAATGGAACAGGTGAGTGTCTCTAGCTGCTTGACTGCCAAACTAAAGCTAACTAAAACACCAGCAAAGCCGTCCAACTTTCTGTAGAGTAAATACCAAGTTAACACTACAAAGTATCAATTCACCCCCTTCTGCTGGAGGGAGGCAGTGTCCTAGAGCTGTGACATTCAGGTACATTAACCACATCTACAAAGTGACTTCAGTGGGAGCCATCAGTCAGCTGGGGGAGGCTGCACTGACACCTTCATCCTTAAGACATTTATCCAAACTGAGCCTCAACAAACACTGAGTTCCAGAGTTCTGTTTGGGAGAGCTCATAAGGACATGACCACTGGGAGGGGTGAGAGCCATGGACAGCTGTGGAGAAAGGATAGCAGGGGTAGCACAGGAGAAAAGCTGAATCTCCAGGGGTATCACCCAGCACCTGCTCTCTGCTGCAACTCAGCAAAAGAGAACGAAGCTGTGGCCACCCTTAACCACCCAAATGTTTGCTCTGCTCAGTGCAAACCTGGGGTGAAAACACAAACCAAAATCAACATGACTTTTTTTCTGGGGGAAAAAAAATTACATCTCCCACTGAAATGTCACAATCTGAAATTTTAATCTGTTTTTTCATCTGAGGGCTTTACCAAGGCATCAGCACACTGGAAAGTCTACATGGTATGAGCTCCATTGGCAGTTTATTATTGGAATTCTGTCTCTGTGTGCTGCTCAGCCATTCTGAGAATGGGAAACATGGACCTTTGCTCAGGAAATGCATTCTTCTAATCATGTTGCCCGCTCTGCATTCATTATTGACCAGCAAAATCATGTTTTAAAACCTAAATTATTCAAAATCTTTCTGTATAGCAACATGCAAATCTTCTAAATAAAGAATATATTAATTAGATACTTAATTTGATTAATTAGATGAAAAATCATTGAATAGATTTTCATGTGGGAGTTGAAAAAATATTTCTTAGCATAATGTCAGATTCCCTTATTTTCTTTTTATTGCTCCTTGGTTGCTTTTCTTTGCCGTGTCCTTCACAGCTCCTTTCATTCCTTTCAGGTAGACTTCCAGTGGGACAGGTGGAGAACTCTGGGCAGCAACTCAACCAGCGCAGGATTCACAGTAGCCAGTTTAGCTCAGGGCAGTAGGAAATCCTTTTGTAGTTTTTTCTCCAGTCTTAGGAGGGAAAAAAAAAGCAAAGCCTTGTCTTTCACATGTTTTTACACTGCCTACTTATGTCAGCACAATTCACTGCTGAGAAACTTAGAATCTGTAACTTTTTCTGAGCAAGTCTGGCCAGCTGCCATTAGACAAAAGAGCTCCACAAAACCATCCCATGTTTCCAAAGCTTGGAGGTGAAAAATACTGCATATTAGGAGTGTTGTCCACCCCACTGAAATCTATGACATTTGCCCTTTGGTTCACACTGGTGGGGGGGTCAACATTTAAGGCAGTTTCTGTGTATAAGGGAAAGCAAAACACAAAAAGGCTTGGGGACCGATCCTCTTTCGGCACAGAGCACACCTGCTTGTCTCTGTGCCTGAAACATTCCAGACAAAGCTCAGGAAGCTCCTCTCCCCCATGGTCTGAGCTAAACCACAGATTCCACCTCTCCTCCAAGTACAGGAATAGATCAAAGAACTGGAGAGGAAATGAGGCCCCACTGACTGATTGATTTTGCAGGAGAAGATGCAGAGCAGCTGCAGTAAATCTGCATTTTGGCCAGTGCACAGATGTGCTCCAGGTAATCCCTCCTGCAGCCACAGACCATGGCTCGGGCAGGAATTTGCTGTCTCTGTTCCATTAGATGTGTGTGGCAGCTCACAAGCCTAAAGCCAAACACATCCAAAACAAAGATTTGCTCCAAGCCCTAAACTTGGAAATTTATCTTTTCATGCCCTTTACTCACACACAACACACTGAGGTGTTTTTATCACCTCCAAAACGTTTTTCTTTGGTTCTTTAATGCTGTACATGTTGTGGCTACCAGATCATCCTACTCAAAATGAGCTTGTGGCAGCATTAGCAGAAGAACTGAATGCCAAGGACCAAAGAAGTTGAGTTTTGCCTTCAGGAGGAGCAGAAGGAAGAAGTTCATGGCACTTCTCACATCTGGCAAAGTCCCCTTGGTCCCCTCTTTGCTGCCACAGCCATTTCCAGCCCAAAAGGAACTGAACCAAATTCATCCCAAGATAATTCCCCACGCAGAAGGAAACCAGGAAGAACCTTTCTGCTCCTCAGAGAATCTATTTTAATATATTGGCATTTGATATAAACAAAAGAAAAGCTGTTCTGGATTCATTGTTCTCTCTGCTGAGTAATGAACGCCAACATGATAATGACATCAAAATTGATTTGTTTAAAAATGTCTACTCTAATTAATTTATTATAGTATTTATAGGACAGTTTAAGACAAGCTCTAGTGCACCAAGGATTAAATGTCATTCACTTGCAGTGCCCAGGAGGTTGCACACACACTCAGCTGTAGAGAATGGAAATCAAAATCCAAATCCAAAATTAAAAATCAGAATCATAGAAATCATCACAGAAAGGCTTGGGTTGGAAGGGACCTCAAAGATCATACCTCAAAGTAGTTCCAACCCAACAAATAGGTTTAACTTTTTTATTTCCCAATCCTAATTTTCTTTGCTCTTGGTATTATGTGAACTTTTTTTTTACATATTTGACTTCCTCCTTTTTTATCTTTTTTAAACAAGGAAAGGGAAAGATCAGAGAGCTCTGAAATCTCAGCTCACAGCCTCCTTTTCTTCAGCCTGATGGGAAAACCTGGCTAGGGATTTCCCTGTTTATCCAGGCTGTGGAAGGACAGCTCTTTGTGACATGGGAGTTTGGACACAGGCAGTAGCTAGAGAAAGATTTTCTAGCCCAGCAAGTAATTGAAGCATGCTGATTTCTTAATTTTCAGATACTTTGCCAACCAATTTAGGCCACGAAAATAAGTTATAATTTCTGCATTTAGAATTTACGTGTTCCAGCTGTGACCTGACCACTCTGAGCTGGGCTTCTCAGAACAAACACCTAATTCTGGCTCTGAGTAAAAGCCCACCCAGCCCAACTGCTGACATGGGAAGGGCCCATTTACAGAGTATAAATATGCCCTTCTGCTCAAATATATTGGCTGGAAAATATCAGGCAAGTGAAGATAGAAGGGAAAAAAAGGATAAATCAGAATTCTCAGAATATTTGATAATTTGTCCGACTCTTAAATTGGTAACCTCAGCTCAGTTTGGAAAGTGCACAACCCATTGTGAGGGTAAGAGTTTTCCTTTTAGAGAAAGTCAGTTTACATTTCATCAACTGAACACAAGCTTTGTTTCTTTTTTGTTTAGAAGCAGGAAAGCGTAATGCCACAAAGACCAAAAGCCCTCTGTTGGTTTATAAAAAACTGCTGTGCTCTGAGCAAGAGCTTGGCCTGCCTGGGAGTCCATTAATAGCTATCTGTACCAGAAAGACAGTCGTGTATTTCTGTTTGTTTCTGTTCTCCAATTCCTCCCCTCCAAAGGCTAAATTGTGCTGCTTCTAGTAAAGATTAAATAGCAAGCAATTCAACTTCTGGCACTACACTTTCAAATGCGAAAGAGGTTATGTCATGCAAGAAGAAAAGGGTTTTCTTTGGGATTGGGCATTCTTCTTCTTCTTTCATGACATAATGAAAGGGAAGGGGGGCCTTTTAAAGCTCTGTGACATTATCAAACTTTGCCACAGTCACGCTGTGTGAAAGCCCTGCACATCACTGATGCTAAGGATAGACAGGAAATGATAATGAAAAAATCAGTATTAATTGCTGGCAGAGCCAGGATCTGTTCCATCCCCGTGTACAAATAACTGCACAGCTCTGCCTCATTGCTTGTGGTACTGGAGCAGGGGAAAAGTCACTTTCATACCCTGGTTGTTTACTCTGCAGAGTTGCTCAGTGAATAGTAAGAAGAATCTGAGGCACAGCAAGTCAGCAAATAAATCACAACTGACAGGTTTTTTATTTCAGTCACACTGTGGTAAATTCAAATAATTCTAATGAAGTCAACTGTGCTGCTCCAGACTGACCCATCATCATCACACAGAGTGGGACAATCGCCGTGTTAATTTAACAAAGAGAAAAGATACACTGATATATTTTTGCAGATCTGGTGATATATAACTTACATCCTTCATTAATAGTTTCTATTCAAGGCATTTAATTAGCATTATGATAAAACTAACCAAAGTGCCTACAGTGCAACAAACAATGTGAGCTGAGGCTGAGCAGTTAAAGCCCTCTGACAGCTCTGACCGCCCGCAATCCTAATGGCCAGTCTGGCAATTAATGTTCTCTCATTCATCACTACTAATTAACTTCATTGATTTTTAACACTGGGATTTCCACATTAAAGCACGCTGCAAGAAGCACCACATTTGTTATGATATAATATTCAGAGGAAATGAAATAAAAGAAGTGCTGTGTCAGGAGACAAAACCACCATTTAGGCCAGGATGTGAAGTTACACCAAAAATTATGCATTGATCTTCAGTGGCTTTTATTTTAACCATCTGCTCTCTTGAGAAGGAAATGGCAACTGTTTGTCACATGGACGTGAGACAAAAAAAGCTTAAGTTTAATGAATGGGCTGCAAAGTTGCTTTGCAGGTACACTGCTCTTGCATAAACTCCATCACTTCAATACAGCCTGAAATCCCCACAGTTCTATTGGAAGGACCCTGGAGAAGGTAAATAATGTTTTTAAGAAAGGATTTAAAAGGTGTTAAGGTTCTGCATTGGTCAAATCTGTAGGAATGGAGGGGAAGAGGGGGCAGAAAAAGATTTTACACAGTTTCTCTAACAGGTATCTGAACTTTCCACCATATAAAAAGATAATATAAGAATTACAATACTAATAAGGCATGGAGACTGAGTCTCTGAAGATGCAGAGCCAGTCAAGAAAGAACAAACTATCAAAAGAAATTAAAGTTATACTGCATTGTTGGACTGGCTTGTGCAGGTAGATCAATAGAGCATTGACAACATATTTCTATGCCAGGAACGTCCACTAAAAGCACATGGTTTCATTGAGCTGGATGTTCTCAATAAAATATAAACTATCACAGAGCAAAGAACTGAAGGAAAAAAATACCCTGTTATTTCTTTAAAGAGTGTTTGTAATAAACTAATGACCTGGACTGATTCTAGTGGATTAGAGTGGTCCTGCCTGTCACTTGACACTGATTTACTGTATAAACTTGAGCAAATCCTGTTTCCCACAAGTCTCAGGCTTTCCTCCACTTATAAATTTTAAAAACTGCTCTTGAAGATTTCTCTTTTTATGAGAAGGGAGGAGAGTATTTCAGGGTGCAAATGAGGACATTTTACAGCATAATAAATCACCAATAAATGCAAAAAGAAATTGGGTGAGGAAGAGTTTTGTGTCTGGCAAACTTCTAGATCCTTTTCCACAGGCCAGTTACAGATGGTTTGAAGGTGACACCACAGAGCACATAAAAGAAGAAGATACTTTCTCCTGAATTTCAGCTTAAAATACAAGCTGAAAAAGTAGCAAATTCATGGTGCACAGGAGTCACTGAAGCTCTTCCAAATCTCCCATGAAGGCTGTGCTTAGCTTTCTAAACAGGGAACACAGAAAGGGGATGTGCTGCATACAGAGCAACTCAGTGATGGTGCAGCAGCCATGCAAGATTTTATGTAAGAATTACATAAAAGCAAACGCATGGAGATTTGCAAGATCAAAAGTTGTTCATCTGTGAAGTAAATGGCCAGTATTGTCTCTCCACTTCCTGCCTTGGGATGACACAATCAACAAGGCTTCCTTTGTGGTTTAAGTTCTGCTTGACTGTACATTAATGCACCAGATAGGACTGAATCATCTGTTCTTGTCTGCAAGTGGTGCTGAGGATTTATAGCTCTATAGTGGGAAGCTACAAGTGATGTGGATGGGCACAGCTGAAAAGAAGAAAGGCAAGGTCATCCACAAACAGCAGGCCTGAAAAAAGGGAGGCAGTAATATTTTAAAGAGAATTAATTATAGAGGAGGATATTAATAAATATATCACAGAGTTTCCATTATATTCTGATCATTCAAACCATTATAAGGCATGGAACAGAAAGCCTTTGGTCTAGGATCACTTGGTGCTCAAGTTCAGGATTAATTTCTTTAGTGTCCAAGAACTGCCTCAGTTCCAACCTGCCCCTTTCCCAGCACAGGCTCCAGAATTCCCTGCTGGAGAGGCCTGGGGAGTTGCTGCCTCCAGGCTGGGCATTTGAAGGAGGGAGAAGAGCTCTCCACAAAGCAGGGAATGTGTCACAGTAAAAGGAATGTGAACTCATAAATTAATGTCCTTTCAACATACAGAGATGGAGAGATTTTGCAGGAAGCTGCTTTTTATCATAGAGTGCTCAGGCAAGCCAAGGGTAGATCAGATCCTGAGCACTCGAGTTTTGGATAAACAAACCTCAAGCAGCTTGGTGACACAGTTGTCATCATTCAGTTAAGATTAAGACATTGTGATTTGAAAGTTACATCTTTTGCAAATCTTTTTTGTGGCCTTGGAATTTCTTTATGATTTTGGACGGCTCAGTTTGCAAAGATCTCTCTCAAGGCAGATTCTGTGTGGATCAGAGTTCAGTTCAGGAGTTCACAACACTTTTCCTTTGACATTAACTGACTTATGGATCTATTAAAAGTAAATGTATATTGAAGTACTTTCCTTTAGACCTACAAATTACAAAGCAAGCCAAGAATCCACCCCAGGAGAGCCCCTTTGTCAGATTCACACTCCTGTTTCATTCATTCAGACTGGACTCTCCTCAGAACTTGTATGGACTAATCTGGGAGTGACTGAGTATTTCCCATTCTGGAATGGGGGATAATAGAATAGTCAAAACAGTTAAAAATAATATAAAATATTCTCCATTTTGAAATGGGGAATAAGACTAAGAACATCTGCTGAAGAAGACAAAACAAAAAAGACACCAGCACACTTTCCTCTGATTTTTCTTAGTTACACTCCTTCCCCCTGAGCTGCTGCCTCAAGGCAAGTTTTGCCCCAGTGAAGATCCACTGTATTTCTTCTATCCTCGTTCCATGACAAAAAAAACCTCACAGACATTCTACATGAAGTCTCATCCCAGTCTCAGAGGTTTATATTGCATCCAGCCTGCTCTGACACAGCCACATGGTTTTCCCTACTCCTTTGTTCTCATCAAAGGCATTTCGAGGTGGCTTTCACAGTAAAAAGTGGGACAATGGTGCCTCTGACAGACTGGAAAGCAGCAGAGGGTGGGATGAGCCCCGCCTGTGAGCTACAGAGAGACACAAACCAGGAGCTTTGGCCAATCCTACACAATGTGGTGCATTTGCCCCAGGAAAAAAAGATGCTTCCAAACAAGCCAGTGCAATCTTTGCTGTGCAATGAACTGGATCAAGATCTGATATTGAATGACATTCCATGAAGAGCACGAGAAGCAAAGAACTGACTGAACCAGGCAGGGAGACTCAGCCTTCTTTGGAAGCACCAAACACCTTGTGGTGATTATCAGAGGAGGAGGAGGAGAAAGAGGAGGAGGAGGCAGCTTCCTCTAGCTCGGAATAACTCAAGCCCATCAACTGAATATGAAGAGTTCCAGAGAGTTCCCCTGAGCTGTGTCTGTGCAGCCCTGGCTGTCACATTCTTCATGAAACGTTTAAGGGCTCTACAAAACCTCCTGGGGGTGCAGGAGACGCTGAGAACTTGAGACTTTAGCACAGCACCATTAGCAGCTTCAAACAAAAAGCTTTTGGTAACCAAAGAAACATTTTCAAGATCTCAGCACAGCTTTGTCATATAAATTTGAGAAATATTCTCCCTATGATCTGAAATGACTTGAAGTTGTCATGGGCAGATTTACCTTTCTCTGCTGCTTGAGAAAAGCACACTGCAAAGGTCATCAGGTCCTCACACAGAAGTTCAGAAGCCTTCAAAACCCAGAAAATTCCTACTGTTTGTGGTAAAGCCTCATGTGGTAATTATAACTTTTAGGTACTGGTGTAATTTGGGGGGTTTTATTCTGTTATATGCATGAGTTTACATTAATCCTACAACTGAATACGGACCCTAAAATTCCTTCTACAGGAAGCTGCTGATATTCCCATTGCTGTCATGTGCATTGTACCATCTATACCTAAATATATACCTACTATGAACAGTTTTGTCAGCAACATGGAAAAAATGGCCTTTCTTTAACCACATAATGGGAGTACCATAGAATCACAACTCCAGAAAATAAAATCTATTGAATAATCTATTTCATATATATATATACATGTACACAGAATTTCTTTTTATATAAATGTAGGTGTGTTTCTAGCTCCTATTTTCTCCCTTAACTCCTCTGCTCACAGACCTGAGAACAGTCCTTCTATTTACATGAAGAACTTACAAGAGTGTAATTTTCCTGAAGATTTCTCTCCCATAGCAGAGGATTTCAATTTGAAATATTTCCTAATGATGACCAGAAAAGCATCACTCAAAGTATTCCAAGGTTCCAGCAGATGGTACAAAGATAATTCACTCTAAGTTATCCCCACAAAGTATGTCCTCATTTGCAAAAGAAACTGTAAATGATGTAAATCAGAAGTGCTCATCTTGTCAGTCAGTTCTACATTTATATCCAAATAACCAGTTGTTTCTTAAAAACCTGAGGGTCACTGAAGCCAGCAGGTACACACAGATAGGATTTGACTGATGTATTTTAAATGACTGAAAAATGTGCTTTTCCATGTTCTGACACCAGACAGATCCAGGTAAAACTGCTCCAGGAATGTGGTTTTTAATATTGGAGATGAGTTTTTGAGAGCACCAAGTGGTGTCTTTTCCTCTTGGTGTGCTGCTGTATTAAAAGGAATTATGCATGTGAACTTGGCCACAGCAAGAAGAGACCTCGTGTCTTGTACTGGGCTGGATTTGATTATCGAGGTAAAGTTTGTAATAAAATGAAAGCAGTGTCAGGGGAAAAAATTGTAACTCCAGAGAAGAGGAAGACCTGCAGTAATGCCATGTTTCCACCTGAAATCTTACACCTAAAGCAACTGGAATGGTCCCTTTAAAGTCCCTTATTTTTGTCTTAAATGCTCATTTCCTCTGCACCGAGAAGAATTCAGTGAGGCAATAAAATCACCAAAGTAGACCAGGACAAAATCTAAATTTTAAAGAGCCTTGTAAAGCCTGGGAAGGCTCAGAGTGTTATGGGACACAAGGAAGGAGGAGTACCTGGAAACACAAACTGTGTAGGAATATATACAACTTCTTTTGATAAACTTACGGTAACAGGCTGGGAATTTGTACTAAAAAGAGATTAAAATGCAAACTAAAAACTAGAAACACCTAAAGTGCTTTGTAAGTTCTGTAAGGAAGTGAATTAAGAGGGGTAATGGCAGAGTTTCAGACTAAAATGAGTGTATTTTCTGAGACAAAGCCATAGGACATGCTTTTACCAGTGGCCAAAACCATGGTCCTTGTATGAGGCACAAGATTTCTTCCAGGTACAGGATGTTCAGGGAAGGATATTTCTGGCTGTTTCTAAGTTAGAAGTTATTCAGTTGAAGAACAAAGATTTTGCATTTAATTTGGAGCTGACTGGAAAATGTTATTGAGTTATCCCCTAACCAGATTGAAAATACAGCAGCAAAATCAAATCATGGGATGAGTTTCATGCTCTCTTACAGAAGTGCTTTAAATTTGCTGCAGTTAATGGTGTCTCTGCTGAATTACATCAGCTTTTTAGCTCTAAAAGAGCATACTAGTATAAACTAAAGCATTATCAACTTCTTATCAGCAATCTCCTTGTCTCCTCCTGGCTGCAGGGCCAGAAAGGAAGATTCTTATTTTAGACACAGTCCAGTGAACCAAGCAGACCCCTACACACTCAAGAAGTCAAAGCTCAAAGTGATAAAAGGCCTGAAATCCTACTAGATTCCTTGACAGTTCTGAAAGTAAGAAACAAGAAAGTCCTCAGAAACGATTGCTTTTATCTCCAAATGTTCTGAAACCTGTGATTATTCTTCTTAAACACAGACCTGTCATCCAGATCATTTCCATCCTATTTTCTGGCCTATAGCTCTGGTGGTGCTGAGATAAGAAATCCCTGGAAAGCACCTTGGACCTGCCCATTTACATGTGGAATTCCCAAATGCCACTTTTCGTGTTACAAACCCTCAGCAGTCCCAGTCCAGGTCTGAAACTCCCTCTGATTCAGGCAGTGCCAAAAACTACAGACTCAAGGGCTGGGAATCAGAAAATCTCCACATTTAGAATTCCGCTTTCTGGAGTTCCAGCCAGATGATGAGCAAAGTCTTTACATCTCTGCTTTCCATTATTGGCAAGCACAGGTTTTCCCTGGTATTTATCCTTGTGCTAACTGCCTTCACAGGATTCCATGATAAAACAAGTAGGCTACTGCAGGGATTTGACACATATGGATGTGTGTACCCCAATCCTGGCACTACTCTAGTCTTGCCAGAAATAGAAAGCCCCTGGCAATGTAATTCTTTAAAAAGTAAATTTGGAAGGAATAAAAAGTGGTAATTAATTGCCCAATATAAATGGCTCTGGACTGAATACAAGCCAGTTTGATTACCTAACAAATAAAATTGCCTTCTGAGGTGATAACCCAGTTCATAAAGTTGGGCAGAAAAATATTGATTATGAAGTCCTTGCTGTGGTGCACCCTTCTTCTCTGAGAGCTGGATGTCACTCAGGCCATGGCTTGAGCTGAGTTATACAGGCAGAGACACAAAACCCACCTTGGCCTCCCTTTGCTGCCAGCAAACCTTGCAAGCCTCGTGCTTTTCAAGGAGGAGGCAGAGATGTTCCTTCCATTCACTTGTACCTCACAATGGGATGGGTTATAGGAGAGGGCTGACAAAAAGGGAAAGCCCAGTTCTGGCTGCTAAGGGACTGATTTGGTTGTTGCTGCAGGTATTGGAAGAGCAGTTGAACAAGGAGCCTGTGGGGACTGGGATCTGTGCAAATAACATGGGAACTGAGAGAGTTCTGCTCTCTGTCTCAGTAGGTTTGTTGTTGCAAGGTTATTTAAACATGAAGTGTCAATCCATGGACAGTTTGGCTTTCCTCAGCAGCTTCCTGGGGTTTGGCCATCCTCACCAGTTTTCCTGAGCTCTCATCTCCCAAATCCTGGGACACTGTGCTGACAGCAATATTGCTCCCAGAACATTCCCAGCCAAAAAAGTGCTGCAAGAGAACATCTGGCTGCTCCTGCCCTCTTTCCCTGCTAATTTCACCCACATGATCCTGGTAAAACTGCTGAGTCTCGAACTTCCAGAGAATGGAACTCGGCTCAATCATTTTCTTTTCTGTTGGACATGTTTTGTTTGATCATAACAAATCAGCCCAGTGTGATGTAAACGAGCTGATCTTAATCAGCAGTGTACTAAATATCCATGTGACATCTGCATACATTGTTGGTTCCTGCCTGCTCTGCATGCACAATTTAATTAGATGAGTAATAAACGTGTCAAATTTATCAATGGTGTAAAACATTTGACTGCAGTGAATTTACGTCCTTGGTTTGAATTGTTCACAATGCCTCATTATAGCTAACATGGCTTACCTATTTATCCTAAAAAATTAATAATTATCTTCTTGCTTTTACATTGATTTGTCCAATTTTCCAAGAGGGAAATACAATTAACCACAAATAAGAAAAAAACCACCTCAAAGTTGACTGACGAGAAGTTGTTTAAAGACACTCAGTTCAATCAGGCTAAAAGCATTCTTTCTTTGCAGCAACAGCACTTTCCAAATAAAACCTGAATTGCAACAGGAGGAAAGTGAAAACTCAGCCACGAGTTGAGAATGGATTTTCCATGATTTCGTCTATTGATTGTGATTGAGCATTATATGTAACCAACATGAATTATTTGTTAAAATCTTAAGAAAGAAATATATTTTCTCAAAAGCTCTTTTATTTAACAGAATTTTAAGATGTGAGGTCTTAGATACTGAAGTGGCTGTATGTGAATATGTTTAAAACCTGTGCTTAAGTTCCTAAAATGTTCATTCCAGCCACCAACTGCACAATTCCTTTGAGTTGAGTTGGGTTGGAATTAGGCCCAATAAACTTCTCTACTTTCAAAAATCATAATAGATAATAGAATTGACTTGCACCAAAGTTTATTACACAGCCACTGGACACAAATGCACTCAACATAATCAAGTTGCTACTTCTCATATTTTAATTATAGGAAAAGCATTGTGAAAGTCAGACTTCCATTAAAAACAGGCAGTTTAACAAGCCTAATAATAAAATTTTTATCATTAGAAATATTCAGAATTAACTTCCTGTGTACAAATTAGATTTCAAATAGCAGGTTCATTTCTCTGGTGATCTAATTTAGGTTTTGGTATCAAACAATGTCTCAAACACATAAAAAAACCTCCTATGGTAAATTTTCATCCCTAATGTTTTCCAGCTGGTCTCTAATAACTATTCCTAATTGTACTTGTTAAAAAGTGGATTTATGAATCTCAATTAGACTGGTTTTACTTATGCTACAGCAATTTCCAGTACCAACCAAGATTATTTCAAGATAGAGAAAAGTTTTATGTGGATGAAAGAATAATTATGAAAATAAAAAAGGCCTTTTATACAATTTAATTCTCAGTAATTCTATTTCAATAATCCAAAACAGAAAATACAGCATGTAATAACCATTCTGGGAACTTTGTTCATTCCACGAGTTACAAGGTACTTTTATTACCAGGATATTCACTTTACTTCTGTGCCCTACTGTGAGCATAAAGATTTACATCATTCTCAGTGAATCTATTTTAATTTTCTTTGCAAACTTAATATCCTGATTCAGCGAGGTACTGAGATGGAAGCTTACCATGAGCACACACTGAAGACTCCAGTCAGTGTAAATGTTCCTGGAACTCGTGCAGGGCAGCTTCAGCAAACTCATCTTTCAGGTGACTAAAATCATCAGCAGGCACCCAGGTACCCTTTATTTAATCATTTTGCTGACCAATGTCCTCAGTTGTGGAATAAAAGCTCCAGGACATCCCTGCCAAGGCCTGTGCCCTTGCCATGACTGGCACTGACTCTAATCCCAGTTCTTACCCACCCTCAGTACAAACACTTCATGCAAAATTTTCTGTGATCTTCCTGTGAAATGGATTCCTCAGGAGACTGTTCCCATCCCCTCAGCTGTGGGACTTCGTGGAATCATCAGAAAATCCTGGAATGGTTTGGGTGGGAAGGGACCTTAAGGCCCATCCCATCCCACCCCTTTGCACTATCCCAGGCTGCTCCAAGCCCTGTCCAGCCTGGCCTGGGACACTTCCAGGGATCCAGGGGCAGCCACAGCTTCTCTGGGCACCCTGTTGGTAAATGTGACTCTGTGCCTCCCACGTCTTGTTTATGGCAAAGCAAAACTTCCACAGTTTGATAGGACAAAAAAATATAAGTGACATAAACTATTTTAGACAAAAATATCCTGTCTATGGGCAGAAACTACTGCTACAAACACATTTTTTTGTTAGAGTCTCCTCCAGCTTTCCCAGATGGCCAGGTAGTGGCTATTCCTTGGGAGTCACCATAGGTTCTATAATTAGTGACTTACGTCTCTGCCTAACATTCAGATCTCTGAAAAATGCCCAGGAAATCAGAGCTGGAGACCAAGACCCTCCTGCATCAGAGGGAAAAGCAGGTTCTTCCATGGCAAATTCTGAAATCCAAAGTCATTATCCCTAATGGAATTACCACAACCATTCTCCTGGGACACCGTCAGCCAAGACAAGGGACTGGACTGGTTGATTCCTGCACGTTTCCTTTCCTTGTGAGGCTGAATATAGACACAAGAATGTTATTTTTACAACCTTACAACTCTGGCTGTTGTTGCAGCCAAACACTTTGGCTTGAACATTTGACTTTAGATATGTGTTAAGCAATGCACAATAAATACTCATCCAAAAGAAAGAAATACAGGAGCACATGCAAGGCTCTGGGCACAGAACAGTTAACACAGGCCTGCTGTCCACTCCACATTTTCCTTAAAAGCTGCTGTGAAAAAATCTGATTTCTCCCCAGAAGTATCATGATTGAAAGCAGCAACTTGAAAACAGCAATATTTTTATGGGCTCCTGTGAAGAGGATTCTCCAGTGCTCAGTAGGGTGAATCCAACCTTCTCAAAAACACTGATCCCATTATTCAGTTTTGGTAATTAAAATGTTTTCTAAATGATTGTTCCCCAGCAGGAGGAAATTGATTAATTTTAATGCATTATTGTATTTTAGCATGGAACAACGTTGTCTTTTTACTCCTCTCCTCTTGTTCCCATCATTTGCAGATGAATTATTTAGATGGGAAGATTTGTCTATTGTGTTTGACGTGAAGCTTTAGGGAGCAAGTGGAGAAACCCAGGGAGTGCCTCATCATTTGCAAGTTCAATTTCTTTCTATTTGGATATTGATTAGCACAGCTCATATCAGGAGGAAGTGGCTTGACTAAGGGAAAATAAATGTGATTTTAACAGAATTTACTTATTTAGAAATGCATTTAAGGGTTCCATTATATGCTGCTTTTTAAAACAAGTTGTTTCATTTTGTGGGGATAGTCTGAGTTTTGTTTTGGTTTCTAAATTAGGCAACAGAATCTTATTTAATTTAAATATATTTTAATGACACTGAGCAGCATTTACCAGCATAGTGCCTCTTTATTTAGGCCCAAATTCTGAGTCCTTTGAAATACACTCATTAACTTCAGCTGGTTTTCAGTGAGGCTGTTAATGACTTACAAGTGTTAGGAAAGCTGAAGCAATGGACACCTGGACAGCTGACATCAAACAACGGCTCAAAACCAGATCCTGTCCCAGCTGAAGAAAAGAGATGTGTGTATCTCAGTTCTATCACAGCAAGCAATATTTTAAATAATTAGAATTATTTTGTGTTTGTGTTCATCTTCTGTGGCATTTTGAGTAGAATCCATGCTGCCACAGATGACCTAAGACTAAATAGTTTCTTGAAACAGTGTTTCACAAATTTTTTTATGAAAGCTTCAGCTTGATTAGAAATTAAAAGTGAAATCCAATATGATTTTATCAGAGAAGTAAAGTTTGTTTACATATCCAGTTCTCTTTTCAAGCAGACTTCAGATAGCTGAGAAAACAATCAGATCTTCTGGAATGAAACTATGATCGTCCAATTGCACAAAGTACAGCAACAAACTGGAACAGAAGTACTTGGCTTTGGACTTAGCAGCACCTGGCAGCAGTCACCTCCATAAAATTAAGAGAAATGAGCAGAGCAGACTGATCTAGAGCTAATTTGCCTAGGGATGCCTGCAGTGCTCCCAAGAACTTTGCACAGGATCTTGGAGCACTCTACAAATATGTTAAGATTTAAAAAAATATCAGGAGCATTAGTATGCCCAGAAAACAGAAGGCACTGGTATTAGAGGCAGCCTTTGACAAAGCCAAGAACAGGCTTCTCCTTTCCTGAGCCTATAATACATCACTTTTTCTGGCAGTAGATTTATCAAATAAACAGTGTTCATCATAACATTTATTACTTAATATCAAATTTACTAAAGTGCTCCAGGGTCTCAAACAGAATGAAGGCCTCTATATTTTATGTAAAGGCACCCAAAGAAACAGTGTGTCCTTAAATACTCACTGTCCTACATATCTCTGAAAAGTCTCATCTTCAAAGAACACAAGATCTCAGTGCAACTGAATATCTCAGCTGCCAGCACTTCCCACCATCATGGACTTGGTTTGAAACCCAGTTTGAGAGAGGCTTTAAACAATCAAAAGTGTTGTCCTTCACACAGCAAATTTATAAGGTGTGTTAAACACATCAGTGAGCAACACAGGATATATTGTTGGCTTACAATGTATAGATTGAGGTTGTGTGTGCAATTGAAAATATTACAGTAGGAAGGGGAATGGCACAAAGACCACCTCATCCTATTTCCAAACATCTCAGTTTCTCATGCCTTAGAATAATTAGCTTTAGCTAGACAAGAAGAATTTTTTGCTCCTTATTAATTCCTACATGATGACTGACAAGCTACTATGCTAATATAAGAAAATACTTGTATCAAAGGGTTTTTTGGGGGGTTTTTTGGTTTTTTGGGGTTTTTTTTTGTATGACAAGAAACATGCAACACAAGATTTCTTTGAATTCCTACACAGATGTCCAAGATTTTAGCTGGGAAGAGAGTCCAAGCGGCAGCTGGGGTTCAGTGTGAAACACAAACATTCCAGCACTGCTCTCTCCTGGGGGGGTCAGATGGCCTGAAGAGGGACCACATCTCCTCAAACATCCTCATCCCTGTGGCTGGAGCATTTCCCTGGAGTGACACAACTTTTCAAGGCTGTATTCCTCACCCTGCTCACCAGGATGATTCAGGAGAGCAGATGTGCTCACCCTCACACAAGTCAAGCTCATCCCTCCCTCCTAACAGGGTTATTTTTATGCACACTGACTTGCACCGTTTCTTCTCCAGAGCTCTGATGCAGGACTGAAGGCTTCACAGCACTTTTTATTTTTGCCATCCAGTGGAATAAATAAGTGGTATGCAAGCACCATGGAATATG
This sequence comes from Illadopsis cleaveri, assembly GCA_013399915.1. Taxonomy (NCBI): domain Eukaryota; kingdom Metazoa; phylum Chordata; class Aves; order Passeriformes; family Timaliidae; genus Illadopsis; species Illadopsis cleaveri. The sequence goes on from VXBB01019305.1 coordinate 371,815, forward strand.
GGAAGACGATGCTTTTAAATTTAAAAAAGTAACTTTTCTGTAAAGAGAGTCAAAGCTCTCAGGAACATGGGGGGATTCTTGGGGTGCCCTGTGCAGGGCCAGGAGTCAGACTTCAATTGTCCCTTCTCATTCAGGATGTTCCATGAGTCCATGGTTGGGTTCACTGGAGTAAATCCAGCTTTAATCCAGCCATTGTGCTGCCTGTTGGCAATGGCAAACCCAAGCAATGGCCAAACTGAGCCCATGTTCCATCAGCAGGAGGAAAAGCAGCATGGACACACCAGTCCTTCCCTCTCTCGGTGCTGCCTCAAGCACAGCTCAGCAGCCCAGAACAGAGGCCAGCATTTCCATATCCCTTTGGCTAAACACACCAGGCTATGTCACCAACATTTACACCCCAGCAGCACTTCTGCCAGCTCAGGATATTCCCCTTCAGCACTCTGCTCATTGCTGGGCTGTGTGTGAACACCAGAGCCTATTTCATTTAGAGTACCTGTGCAAACATGTTTCTCTTACAAAAGTCAACAGAACTACGAGTTTATATTCAGCTTCCAGTGCACATTATTTTAAGTAGATTTCCTGCCTTTCAATGCCTGCATGCAAAAGAAAACCCCAACCTTAGCTGTGTACTACAAGGGGAACACAGACCCTAAAATTCTCCTCTCCTCAATGCTGTACCAAGCTGTCACTCAAGTAGGAAACTTAACCCTTAAGAAAGCCTAAAAGAGGGCTGAGGAGGATAAGGCAAAAGACCTGCAGGACAATAGGAGAGCAGGGGAAAAAAAACCATCTGCTACAAAAGGTTGGGAGGATGCCTGGATTATCTAGAAATCAGTGTTAGATGCTGGACAGTATTCAGTGCAGCAATAGCATCCTGCTAATTATTTCTCTCTCTTTCTGTCAAGCAAAAGGTTCTTGTACACCATACACAGATCTGATTCCTCACTTCACATTCTCAACTCAGTGATTTCTGAGGGAGCTTTAATCTGTTGCTGAATTTTATTTAGTTGTCTCTTTGTCCTTTCTTGTTTATTTTCTTAATTGTGTTTCTTTTTCTCGCTTTTTTCTATATATAAGTGACTTTCTATGTCCTTCCTACCCACACACCTCTGCCTGCCAAGCTATTTCCCATTGCCTTTCTGTTTAACACCGTTTGCCCCTTATTCAGGGTTCCCACATTTTTTGCATCTTACAGATCAGAGCAAGAGGAACAAGCTCCGTTTCCAGGCTGGGCTCAGATCATCCACAAACAATCCCACGGAACATATTTTGAGAAACAAATTTCACTTAAATCTTCGTGAGCCAGAGTGCTACAATATAAATCAAAATAGAGTAAGAAAAATAAAACTTCTCCAGATTCCTGTGGATTGGAATGGATGTAGCACCTGCCTCAACTGTTAAGAACACCTACTCCATTCCCTCATTCGCTATCTTCTGACCACAAGCAGCAGATGGTATTTTGTCAATGCACAGACCTCAGTTCCCATAAATCACAATTTCTGCCCTGCAGAATTCATAACCCAGTGCTGGGTAACAAGTGGATGGGTCTCCTCCTGCAACAGGCACTGCAAATGAGTCTCCTTCCATGTGCAACTTACAAATCTTTCTGTATATTTGACCACCAGTATTTAATAGAAATGAATATTTTGTAAATATAATTCACCACTCTTGTCATTTTGGTGACATTCCCAGTAGCCCTCACCGCACAGACTCCATCTAATCAATCCTCAATTACTATTAACACATCCCATAGGCTACTGATGTCTTCCCTTTCCAACACATAATACATAATTTAAGATACTATAATGGCACTAAAGAATCCAACCCAAAAGGACTTCCTGAGGTAATTTACACTCACCACCACCAAAGAAAACTGATTTGTTGGAGTATTTAATTTTCAAGTATTTTGCAGTGTTCTGGCAAAGTTATTACCAGTAGTTCTAGTCAGTGACTGAAGTTCCTGTCCTTTGCTCCTCAAAACAAGTTCCACATAACTCAGTGCAATGACATTTCCAGTCAAAAGATTACCTTGATTAGTTAGGGTTACATCCAAAAATCATCATCCAGGGAAGAACAGCAAAACCCACTTGCTACATGATCAGCTCTGTCATTCTGTAACACAACAGCTATCAAAACTCATCATAGCTAAACTGATGCTCAGAGTTACAAATGATAATTTTCAAATTTGTTCATTCATTCATTTACCATAAAGTTTTTTTAGTCTTTATTCACAAGTAAAATTAAAATTAGGCATTATTATGAAAGGATGGGATCCCTCTCACCAAACTGATGTACAGAAGTTGGATGCCTGGACTGGTCTGGTCAGGACCAGCAGACTGCCAAGGACTACCTAGACCTCCATGGAGGAAATGGAAGTGTCATATCCAGAAGGTAACTCATCCTAAAGGTGACATCCCCTGCCAAAACAAGCCTCCAAAGGCCCAATCCTTTGCAAAGAAACATAGACATAGAACTCTCTCCTTGGAGTTTCAGGACAAGACTGGTCACACAGTGTTTGAGGAAAACATTGCATAAGAACACCCAAGAATTACATTTTCTGATGCTTGAATTGAGTCTATAAAATAACTGACTAGTCCTGTTTGGTTGATAAAATGCCTATGTGGAATATGCAGGGAAATTAGAAGAGGAGGAGTGAAGAACTTTGCTACATCAGACATTTTTTCCTCAGTTTGAGGAATGGTGTTATGACTTTAATGGTTTTGATTTGCCATATCCATTTTAACGCACAGAAGTTAATACAAGTTCAAATTAATCAGCCAGCACTTCTTTAAAATGATATTTACAGCTTGTGCATTTAAATGAAGGCAAACAAAAGTAAAATTTATGCTATAATAAAATATCATTGTTTTAATTCTTTAATAGAATTAAGCTAGCTGTGGCAAGTAGATAAAAGCCCTTTGAATAGTGAAACATTGCCACAGTTTGTCTTGTCAAGGCTCCTAAGAATATTTATGGTTTTCCTGTTCCTGGAGAACCATAACTGACACAGCAGGTCAACCAGACAGTTTCCATCTCAGTCTGGATATTTCCATCCAGAACTAGAGGATAATTCAGTCTCCATCCCCAAGTAACCCCAGCCTCTCTCTCTCCTCTGCTAACAAAGGGCTAATGCTAGACTTCCTCCTGAGAAACAAATTCCCTTCCTTGTGCTAACCCCAGGACTTGGCCAGGGCTGTGGAATGAAAGGGAAAGCAGCATTTCCTGGTGCATTCAGAGAGCAGGAATCAGCCCCAGGACACAGGGGAACGGGCACTTTTCTAGAGTGACTGCCTGTCAGTAGGTACTAGACTGTGATGCACAACTCATGTGACATGCTGAGTGTCAGAGAAGTCACCTCCCAGTGTCCTGTGCTGTGCCAACAGCGTGTTGGCTGCTAAATGACTTCACATTCTTCTTTATTTTTCTGCAGAGCTTATTTTAGAAAGGTTGTATATCAATCTGGAAAATGCTGTGAACATGATGTTATCATAATGGTACCATATGCCAGTTGACTACTTACAAATCATCCATGCTTCTCTCACTTGGTAGATTTTAAAAGCATGATAAAGAACTTGATTCTCTTCATGCTTACACTGGATTTATATCAGTGCACCTCCATGTTTTATACTGGTAAAAAAAAAAATTGTATCAAAACCTCTACAAAGCTTTACAGGCTCTTAAAGCAGAAATGTCCAAACAATAGCTTTTACTATTCAAGTAATTGTCTCAAAACCAGATGTGAGTGTTAAAGACTCAAACATAAAAAAGTAGGATATGCTCCCAAAACACCTTATTCATCCCCACAATCTATAGAAATAGGTTACATCCTTTAACTAAAGAGCTTTAAAGCTGTTAATTTACCCTCCTGCTCTGGCCTCTTTAGGAGGCCACTGTGAATTCCAGTACTCCACCTGATCATTTCTCAGTAGCTTTTTCCTACTATCTGTGTTTCAGAGAAATCAGATTTTCATGTGTTCACAACACTCCATAAACCTTGCAAAAAATTATGTTCTGTAAGACTTGTGATAAAGTGGGAGGTTAGCCAAAGTCTAGATCTTAACAAGGAATCCAAGATAAAAGGCTAAGAAAAACTTCAGCTGCATATCTGAGCATAGGAGAAGCTGGACCTATTTCCACTCATATCTACCAGTAAAACATCAAAAGAATAAAAACCTAAACAAACCAAGCAAAAAAAACCCAACACAAACTTGTTCACAAATTCCTCACTTGGGCAACCCTTCAGCTGTCATGTTCTGGCAAGTTCTATGGTGCTTTTTTGACCCTTCAAAATATTTTTCAGAGTGACTATTAGCCCTTATAAAAGTTTTTTGTGAAAAAAAAAAACAAACCAGAAAATGAACTGTGTGAAGTTAGTGCACAGAACTCTTTTCACTCAGCTACTCTCTCTTACTCCTCCTCCAGGCAGAGCACATGTTTAGCAGTGAATCTCATTTCAGCCTCGTGCCTATTCATTCATTCATTCATTAGCTTTTGTTCTCAGGCTGGTACCAGGAGAAATTCTCAGTGCCAGTTTTTACTGCAAAGGGAAAAGTGAGCCCTAAAGTTCTGCTCTTGTTTGCAATCTGGCGTGAGTTGGGTGAGCTCTTCATTCCTGCTGCATTTCTGTGAGCGGGCTAAGTGGTGACCTTCATCTTGTACCTCTCTGCCTCACTCAGAAAGAGGATTTCATACAAATTTCAATAGTTTCCCTTTAGAGCAGCAGCCAGACTAGAGAACCTGCCTGGAGGGCTGGGCTCCACTGGTCAGATACAAGTGTTTGTAAACACACTCATCCTGGAGAATTCTGCACTTGTTTTTGGTCATCTCGACCAAAGCCTCAGATTCTCTGGGCTGCAGCCCACTCTCACAGCTGCTGAGCCTGATCTTCACAGTGGTGTGGGATATTGTCTCTTCATGAATTTGGTACTTTATCTCTAATTCATAAGGTAAGGGTCACATTCTACAAACTCTTAAACAAAATTCCTCCTCTGTACCTGCACACATCGATTGTACATCACCCACAGGATTCACAGAGAAGTATCATATGCCTGAATTCTTCTGGCAATCTCAAACAGATTCTGTCTGGGATTTGTCTCCTCTGAGAGTGGCTCTTTTAATTCTCTACAAGCTTTTTCATGTCTCACTCCTTAACATGCAGAACTTCCCCACTGAGGTTTCAGTCAGTTTTGTGCAAAGGAATGCACGGGTGGCTCTGGCAGCACAGTGAGTCTCCAGGACATAAAACAATGAGGGGGAATTTTTTTAATCTTTCCATTAATATCTGAACAAGCCTTTCTGGGGACAAACCATTTATTCCCAAGGGTAATTGTAACTATTTCTTTGATACACGGTTTTACATATTAGCCAGTTTTTGTAAAAGGCGAGATAGTCAGGGCAGGACGCCGGAGCTTAACAGGGATCACAAGTGCTATTTGAAAGACATGAGAAAACCAAGATATCTGCATTGGGCACCAGATCCAGTGTGTGTCATCCAGGACAACAGAATTCTGGTGGAGCAGCAACTGGAGACCAGGCAGGATACCCTGGGGAATATAAGGAGATTGTGAGACCTGAATCCTACAGGCATCTACAGCGTGATCTTAAGTCCATCACCATCCCTGAAGAAACTCTCAGGGACTTTGGCTTTGAATTGGCAACAGACTCTGCCTCTTGCAGCCTCACAGATCCTTTGCATGGATAGGCAAAGCAGAGAGGGGCAGTGGAAGTGTCTCTCATGACCCCCAGCACTCCTCTGCCAGATGCAACCAGAACAGGCATATTTGGATAAAATTACAATACAAAAATAAATATGTAAACAGGTAATTCAGACCCCAAGGGGACCAACAGATGATGGTTTGGGGGAGCCCACCACACTCCATGCACCTGGGAGTACACAAAGGCCAATGGCAAGCACACATGCTGCAATAAGAAAAAGGTAAAAAGCAGTGCAGGCACCACACTCCACACTCCCCAGTGCCTGCAGCCCCCATGTTTCGAGAAGAAGACTTATGGCTTTCATATAAAGTAACTGTGAACTCTGTAAAATCTCCATTTAAATTCCCAACCCAGAGATTTGCACAGCAGTACTGCAAAAAGTAGTAATTACATAGAAGCTTTTTAATATGCAATGGTATGCAGCACTTCCATTTCTAAGCTGAACAACCAAAGTAGTATCATAAATATTATATTTAAATAGTAGCCCAAACCACATGGTTTTGAAAACAATAACCAAGCACATGCTTTGCAGGAACACAGAATTAGAAATGATTTCACATACAAGGATAAAAGGTTTGCAAGAATTGTGATCACGCTAGAGAGAAATAGTTTATGCAGGCTGTACTTGAGGGTATTTTCACAGTTCCAATATAATTAACTGTTTTCAGTGATTTATAGTTTTTCTGTATGCATTTGCTTAAATATTAATTCTGCTGCCTGGTGTTTAAAGCACGATGGATTGTTCAAAGTGAAAATGGCTGAGTGCCCCATTCACAGTAAATATGAGACTTCTTAACAGGGACTGTTGGCTTCTGTTTGATTCTTTGGACAATAAATTTATATTTAATGTTAAAAAATAGGAGATCAAATTAGGATTTTTCTCATAAATAAAAAGCTGAAGCAACATAATTCAGCCTAATATTGTGTATTTAACATGAACCAATTTTTTTTTTAACTAAAATTACAGAATTTTACTAAATAGGTGACTGGGAGTGACTGGAAATAAAGAGAGCACTGAGACCCTGTTGTGAAAAACAGATCATGGCTACATGATAATTTTCAATGTTTCATATATTGAAAGACTTTCACCATAAAACTTTTGCAATTCTGGAACAAATTTACTCAGGTATCAACAAGAAGCAGCAATAAAACTGAACTCAAGAGTTTGAACACTGAAGAAGCCTCCTGAGGTTGCTACTGAGAAATAAGAACTTGTGCACCTGCCTTGAAACTGATTTTGCAAACATATTTCACACATGTTTCTAAGCATTTATTAACACCATCAAAGATGATTTCAGGTGTCCCACACCAACTTTAAGAGACTCCAGAGCAGGGCCAATGAACATCAACTTGTTCATAAACAAGAACAGATCCCTGCTCTGTAAAAGACTGGCTAAAATCCAACCCTGTGATGAGGCTGTTCAGTCACTTTGGTCACCTTTATTTATAACCATGGCAATACACCTGAAAGAATCCATCCAGCAGGCACAACTCTGAAGGAAAATTTGTGGGGTTCAATAACAAAGTAGACATGGCAGGGAGATCCAAACAACAAGAAGGACAGCAAAGCTCTGGATGGACTCTAGGAGACGTCTAAGCATGGAAAGGATTCTGACTGAGACTTGGATATCCCAGGATAAATCTTCTCAGAATTCCTTAGCCCAGTGATGTGAAATTGAGACATAACGTCCAGTCACCTAACTTGAGATTTCTATTACTAAAATCCAGGACTGAGCATGACCGGGGGCGGGACCTCCCCCATCTGACAGGTCGTGGAAGGCAGACAGGCTGCTCCATTCGAGCTCATTTATGTGTTACATACTTCTGTTCCAAGTCAGGGGATAATAGAGACATGAACTGTCGCCTTCCTTTTAGTTAACTCCGGACTTTCTTCCTGCTCGGGGGGAGGACGGGCTAAGCCCAGCGTGCAATGATCGCAGGGGCTGGGGATTTAAATCACAAGGAGCGATGGCTGCCTCTGTTTCCCAGCTATTGATGCACTGCCCACCTCTCTGGCTCAATCAGGTGCCCTGTGCTTGCACTGAGTAAGCGGCATCAGATAAACACAGGCACCAGAACTGTGCGCTGTCCCTGGGACCTCAGGTGGATTTGGGAGCTGATGTCCTGACACTCCCAAACTTCTCTCTTTGTTAGGAACCATCTGGCAGCGTGGCCAGACTCCTGCCTAGGCAAAAGGAGGCAATGTTTGGCAGCAGCGAGTAGCGCCAGTGAGAGTGAGATTCCACCCCCTTCCCGGGCTCTAGAAACGCAGGTGTCGCTTACACACTGCATCCTACAACTTCTCCCTACCCCAAACACCTTCTCCCACCCAGTGCCCGGCAGGTACAGACAAGGGAAGTCGCTACAATCCGAGCAGCGAGGCGCCAGCCCCGAGTCCACTCGCCCGCGCAGCGCAGCAGCCCCAGGACGGGGACACGGGGGGACACGAGGGGACCAAATCCGTCTCCTGCAACCAGAAGAAAGTTCGTGCCAATACAACACCCCAGTAAACCACGAGGTGGGGGGGAAAGCGGCTTCGGAGAGAAGCGCTGATAGGGGAGAGTCCTAATAAAGCCGTAAGATCGCACCCACGCACACATCTCCTAGCTCAGCACTTCCAAAAGCACCAACGAGAATGCAAAGATTGAGGGAAGGGACTGGAGAGAGACTGCCTCCCCCCGGCTCGTCCTGGCTGCCTGGGCAGTTCCAGGAGGAGCAGGGCAGGGGCTTCGTCCCTCGCAGCCGGGGGTGCAGAGGATGCTCCCTGCCCCGCAGCAGCGCCGGGAACAAACGGGGAGCGGGGGGCGGCAGCTGTGGGCACGGGGCTCCGGTGCCGCGTCCCCGGCAGCGCCCAGCGCTTGTCCCGACTCGCACCTACCTCGGCGGGACGCGGGGTCGGCTCCGCGAGGCTGCGGCGAGAGGCGG
>VXBB01019305.1:380481-395889 GCA_013399915.1 Illadopsis cleaveri
AGCCGCTCCGGGATGCAGGGCTGGGCTCACCGGCGCATCCCCGGCTCTCGCAGGCGCTGGGCTGAGGCCGCGCTCCGCTCCCCTCCCCCTGGATTCTCTCTTTGACGTGCGGTACCAGCTTCAGAGCGCAGAAACTTTCCCGTTTCCTGCGGCGCTGACGCTGATTTTTGGCTTATTCGTTTGGTGATGGTTGGTTTGGCATCTCGTTATTTATTTAACCGTTTGTTGTTTCGGGGAAGGGGGGTCTAGTCCTGATGCCTTGGGCTTTGTGTATGTGTTTTGGGTTTGTTTTTTTTTTCTCTGCCCGATTCAATTAAAATACATTCAATAGCATAGAAGGAAAAAGAATCAGACTGCCACCCCGGCATCCCAGGGTTGCCGCCCGAACATGTGGGAATGAGGAAGCAAACTATAGCCGAGGCAGAAACACTTGGTGGCTCAGCAGAGGCAGGAGATGGGGGAAAGCACGGCCCCCTGCCTCCTGCAGCTGAAACACCGCGAATCTCCCGAGCAGAGACCTCTCAGGCTCCGCGGATGTGCTTACAGGGAGATCAAGCAAACTTCTGGAGCCATTTCAAGGTGCCGGGTTTGCAAGTAGAGGCACGCACGCAGCTGGAGGAGCGGGCACACACGGGCAGGCACACGCAGCTCGCAGTGCCCAAAGCAGCCCCTGCACGGGGAGACGCTGGCTCGAGCTGATACCACGCCAGGTTCAGGGGATGCTAACGGGGAAAAGAGCCGCGGAAAATTTACCTCTTCTCTAGCATCCTCTACCGTCGAGAGCATCTGCCCTTGCACTGTCACATCGACTGCATCGCTGCTGCTTTCGGGTGGCTCAGTGCCACTGCGTGCTCAGAGAGGCATCAGCCAGGGAACGAATCGCACCCCATGGTTGTCATTTTCTTCCTGAAAGATGTACCAGAAGTTACAAATGCATAATGATCAAAATCATTAGACCAAAAGGCTTATGACAGGTGATTTGAACAGCTGCACTAACTTAGCTCTTAGCCAGAAATCTTATGCTTGCACAGGCTTTTCACGATGAAATGCTCTACTTGTGTTATGTACTATTACTGATTATATTCTAATTAGAATAACAATGTTGGCTGTGATCCTGCTTTTTGAACATCTCAGTATGTCAGAAACACAAGACCAAGTTCCTTTCTGATAACAGACCAAAATGATCAATAGAACTTTTTTGTCACCGTAGCCACAGGATGAATCCCCACATTGTACAGGATTTTATGTCCACATGAGGCTGCCAAAATCCTTTGTCCTGCACTGTGTTTCTTGGTCACGTGCCAGTGCATGACTGCAGGTGATGGCAGAGTTTCAAAAAGGACATAGTTTGGGCCAGGACTGGTACATTGGCTCTATAAGGGACTCCCTGCAAGCTCCCAGCCTCCCAAAAAACTCCATCACTTCAGCACCAGGTTGCCAGCCTTGCCTTGCCTTGCCTTGCTGGTTTGCAGCTTTGCCAAGACCTTGCACCAGCCCCCTGAGTCAGCAGCACGGGGCACTGGAGAATCCCCGGGTGGTGGAGTGGCTGCTAGAGAGGTTCCTCCTTCCCCACCTCTTTTCCAGGCCCAGTTCTGCTCCCTCCCTGGCTCCACAAGCCATTTTTCTTCATTATCCATGGCTAAGGCAACCTAAGCAGTTTCCGCAGCAGTACTGGTGCCTGAGGTGAATTCCTCACTATATTTCTCCACCTGTTTTAAATTATTTTTTACCAAAATCCTAATGATGACTATCAATAATAAATTAGCAATCCTGTTTATTTATTAAATTATTTTCAATATTTAACATAATTCAATAGATCAAATTTGAACTTGATTTATTGAATAAATAAAGATAATTAGGTTTTGTTGTTTGCCTAAGAATATTAAAAACCACCAGTTGCTCTATACTGATGGCATTGTTTAGAACTCAGTTTTGTCACCAGTTTCCATTTGGGGAATTATTTAGCATCCCTGATTTTCCTTTTTAAAGGGTAAGAAATGCAAAGAGACTAAACCAGACTACTTAAAATGAATTAGGCAAGCCTGCTGCGACAATTTTTTTTTCCTTTGTCTTTCAGTGTTCTGTGTAAAACTTTCCAAAGAAGTGGCCTGTCAAAATATGAGTGCTCTGGACACCAATGAAACCCCAGACATTTCTGCTGTATGACTCCTGACAGATATTTGAGGCAAAGCATTCAGCCCCACTCTTCTGGCTCATATCAAATCCCATCCAGCTCAGTAATTTCCCATGGAAAGTTCTGGCACTCTCTGCACTGTGGCTGTCTGCTTGCAGGGGTGCAGATGTCAGTAAATGCCAATGAGTGTGGCTATGGATGTTTCTCCATTTGAGGGTGACTACTGGAATAGTCATTTCTTCTTGGTGTCTATTTAAATGCAAACCCCTTCTAAAAGACATTCAGTCCAAGCAGCACACTGTGATTGCAGCACACTGGTTCTAGTTCAGTGCTTCTGTTTTTAAAATGTGTAGTTTACAGAAAAAGATATAAAAAGACAGTTTGGCTTTTTTCTTATTGTTGTTGACTCAATGAGTCTAGACTAGAGTTATAACTTTGTAAACTCCAGCTGAATCTTCAAGCTTAGCCAGATTCTTTCATAAATCAGAATGAGTTGTTGAAATTCTGAAGGACAAAATATCTCTCAGTTATGAGTACACAGCTTCAGTTTGGTGAAATGATAGCTGCTAATCCCCAGGAAACCTGAACCAACATGAAAATGAGAAAAGAATTTAAAAGAAAAAAGGGGGAAAAAAGGGCAAAAAGAAGCAGGAGTGTATTACAAGAGTGACTCTGCACAGAGAACTGCTTAATAATTCTGCTGATAAAGTGTGAGCCAGAGAATTCATTTCCCTCTCCCAGAGCTCAGCTGGGGTGACAGGAGTTTAAAGAAGAGCAGCTCTTTCATAAAGGTGAGCAGGCATGTCCTTCACACAGACAACGGGAGTTTGAAAACACTGAAGTCACTGTGAGCTTTGCCATTGACTTCTGGGGAGGCAGAATTTTACCCTTTGAAAAGATCTGCTGAGTAAAAACAGCCACTTGTACACATTTCCTCTTCAAAGTCCATTCACCTTTCAAGAGCATTTTGCTGCTTTCATTTGCTTGCTTCTACATGTCCAATTCAAACCTAGTTCCTCTCCACTTCTTCATTTTCCATACGTTCTTTTTTGCTTAAAGGGGAAATTGGGCCTCAGAAGACAACAGCAAACTGAATCCTGCTAGTGTTTGTAAAAGCACAAGTTATCAACACTGGAAAATTATTACACTGTTAATATTAAAGCCCAAGAAATTAAATATGCATAATTTGTGTCGGAATGAACAATTACTATTGAAAATAATGCTTGAAAAAGAAAAACAAAGCTTTTCAGACATAACATGAATTTTAACTTGTTTTTTTTTTAGAAAATCAATCAGGGTTTTAGTTTATGCATCATTCTGTTCCCCACAATAATACTCTGTCTGTGCAATCAGTGATGATAAATGGTACATAATTGTAAACTTGATATTGGTTTTCAATATTGAATTCATCATCCTGTCCTCTTAACACATATTAAATACTTTAAAGAATTTATGTATTTGTTTGATTTATCAGTGATTTTTTTTCCAATATGTAAAATTTATTAGTTTTCTAGTTTTTGAGGAACTAAGAGTAGACAACATCATTAATAACACTGAATAATAGTGTTGGCCTCATTTATGCCTGACTTCCTTCTACCAATACAAAGTGTCCAAATCAAATACAAACATAATAGTTGTAGGCAGTGTAGAAAATACAGTCTGAACTAGAGCCAGTTCTGCACAGGTTTTGTTTGACTTTCCCAATCCATCCTTGATCTCTCCAAATAAGGATAGCAGGAATCACATTAATTTATCTTTTCCCACATGATGGACCCATTACAAATATGAAGATTCACTCAAATTGTGGTCTTAAAGAACAAGTAATGAAAATGTGATCAGAAAACATTAATCCTGCATTACTGTAGCAAAATATACAGGAATTGTTCATCTAATTCCAACAGACACTAAGCATTTAGGGCCTGGTTCAATCATGTCAATTTTTTTTTTCATTAACACAGCTTTTAGGTCTGTTCCCCAATCCTAATAAAAAGGACACTCAAAATGAGTTAAGAACTGGCCAGTGACCAAGTGGTTTGTGTAAATCTTGACCTATAGGAAGTCACATTCCACTCTTAATCCTGTGTGTATGACCATCATTCTTAGTGTCTGCTATTTCTCTTAATCATGGTTTCTGCACTGCTCCAGGGCATGACTTTATTTTCTGCTTAGTATGATGTAAATTTAAAAATAAACAAAGGATTTGGTGAGGCTGAAGCAAATAATTATGCAATGATTCAAATGAAGACATAGCCTTCATTCAGCTGAACTGTAGCTGGTTATTTCAGGGAGGAATTTGATCCACTAACAAAAAAACCAGAGAAATCCAGTTGTACACAGCTAGTGCTCCCTTTATTATAAAGGAAACTGGATAAGAGCAGCCTCCCACAAAAGGGATGAGTGGAACTCTGTGCTGCAGGATGGCTGTGACAGCCTTGTTGTATGAACAGATCATCTCTTTGGATGGATCAGAATGGCCTGAGCAGGTAAGAGAGCTCCAAGGAATCCACAGTCGGCTCTCAGGAGCTTCAGGGTGTAATTCTGTGTGAAGCAGGAACCCAGGTACACCCTGGCATCCAGAATGTCATTCTGCCTTTATTTGGAGCACATGACCCTGGTTAAGTGTTGGGGAATGATATCAAACTAGATTGACAATCACTCTGCAACACCTAAATTCTTATTAACGTTAATGAGACTAATGCATATGAACTGAGAAGCCAAGAGGCCCCTCATAATGAAAAAACAGGAGAAACAGCACATATAATGCATAATTAACAGCAATGTCATATAGGTCAGACTGCAAGTGTTGGCTTTTTAGTGCAAATTCCTATGTGGATAACTGCAAGATGAGATTTTTTTCTTTTATCCAGAAAATTCACACAGCAATTGAAGCAAGAAAACAATTGCTTCCAGGCACATCTTCACCTTCTGGTTCTGAAAGCAAAAGGAGAATTTACCTGCTGTGTTCCTCTGTGTCTACAGGACATCCCTCCTAGTGCTGCCTGAGGTGGAACCAAGGCTATGGGAGAAACCTGACCAATTCTCACCTTTCCAACACCAAACAGGCATTTACAGGTTGAACATTATCAGCCGTATTTGGGATTGAGTCAATTATTTGAATATTGCCCATCTCCTGAGTTTGTATCTCTTTGAATTTCTCTTTCACCTCCACCTAAACCCAAAGGCTGGAACAGCCATGAGCAAGCACAGGCCAAAAAGGGGGCACAGACCCAGGAGCCAAAGAAGAATGCTGATTCTCCCCATCTGCCTCTATCAATGCAATGAGGTTTCCCAAAGTTCTGCCCCTTCACAAAGAAACCTGAGGAAATTCTCATTTGGAGAAGGCTGACCAGACTTCCAAGTGTTGCAAACCAGAAATAGAGTTAAAATAAGGACTGGAGCAGACCAAAGCTGGTGGTTGGTATTCTGAAAGAAGTCCATAGGATACATTCATTCAGATCTTGTTTACAAATACTTCTAAATATGCTGGGGCAAATTTATGATCAAGCTGAGCTGTTTTCTTCAAACAGCTGTCTCCAGATAGACAGAATATGAAGGAGAGAACTTAAATCTGCAGAAAATGTAGTGTTACAGCAATTGGCATTATTTGGACACATTGTGGAACAATGCTGCTCAGCTATGCTTTTATCAAAAGAAATTTTGAGTTCACTGCTCTTGTACTCAGTGAGGAATGGGTTTGATTACAGAAACAAGAGAGAAGCTGAAAGAAGACGTGGATTTATCTTTAGGATCGATTTCTGCAGGAATTTTTACCCTGAAGTTTTAGGAACTAGTTGAATGCCAGCACTGAATATAAATATTCTCTGCACTGAACTCCTTCTCTGCAAAAGCCAGAGTCCTCATTCCCAGTCCAAACCTCTGCCACTTGTGTATCTCAGTGCTGTGCTCCTCATCTCAGCTGCAATGGGCTCAGCATGAGACTTTTGGAAAGAGGATCATTTGAATTTTTATCTTCTCTGTAAATGTTGTTACTGCTTTTATTCATCACTGCAGAGATGAGCAGCCTGCAAAGCCAGTCCACCTGCACTATCTCTTATCCTGTTGCAGTGAGATCTGAAGATGCACCTTAGACTGATTGTAATGATCCCTGGACTGGAACACACATTATTTTATGCCTCACTTTCCTCCCTGCAAAAGTGGAAACAGCATTCCACGTGCTGGATAATAATGACTTCTGCCCAGAAACTGTTTGTCCTGCATATGCTACAGAGATGAAAATTAAAATGGGCATTTTGAAATTTTGGAATTTCTAGGAATTCTGTTCATTGATGTTTACATGTAAAAAAGAAACCAAGGAAATTCTAGCAGAAATTCCTGAAAGTTCATTTCTGTTTTCAAAGAAAATCTAAGAAAACTTGGCCGCGCATATTCCTTTTCATTTTCATCCAGCTCCATAGTCATTCACAGAATTCTAAGTCAGGGTCTAGCAGGAGTTGTACTCAAAATGACAGCCTGCCGTGATGCATTTATTTCACTGGTTTGCCACTTTACAAGGGAAAAAACCCACATTTCCAAGATATTTTTGGTAACGTATGACTAAGTAGCAAAATTAAAACTAGGAAATTAATAACTACATGGCATTTCAATCCCATCAACTCTAATCAACATAAATCCATTTTAATTAAAACCTGCAAATCCTGAGGATACTAAAGAGATAGCCCTCTGTTATAGGGAGATGGCAGCAACAGGTACATTCCATACAAATGGAAAGGATGCAAATCTCTGAAAGAGGCAAAGATGAAGCTGTACTAGAAGTTATATTTTTAGAATACCACTAGACCCTAATAAACTGGTGAAATAAAAAAAAACCCTCATAAATTTTGCCCTTTAAAACTTAAAAAGCACTTTTACAATCTAAATGAAGGCGTGTACAGCTTTCAGGCTGAAAAGGGTCACTAAGTTTATCATACCCATTTCTATTGTTTTAGAATATGATTAGCCCCTGGTAATCCTAATTGGCAAAAACAAACAAAAAATTTTGTCCTTTAAAATTTAAAAAGCACTTTCACAAGCCAAATAGAGGAACTGAAGGAAGTGTATAACTTCACAGCCTGCAAGAGGTTACTGAGTTTATCACAATCATCAAACCAGAAATAGGACAGAGATGCAAGCATGTTCTGTTCATAATGATGAATAACACTCACCAGTTTAAAGAGAATAATAGAAATTATATAATTGCACCAGGGCCTTTGTTTCAAAGTCAAAACAGCTCAGCTCTTGAGTCTGTCTTTAGGACTTG
Source organism: Illadopsis cleaveri (assembly GCA_013399915.1). NCBI lineage: Eukaryota > Metazoa > Chordata > Aves > Passeriformes > Timaliidae > Illadopsis > Illadopsis cleaveri. The sequence goes on from VXBB01019305.1 coordinate 387,873, forward strand.
ATCAAAAGCCCATAAACATTAACAAGATTCTTTGCACTGACTCCCTTGGGCCTTGCACATGTCCTTTATACAGCAGCTTTGTGCATCTTAAATCAGTTCAGGAAGCTCCTCATCCCTCCTGCAATCCATTCAATCTTGCACTTACAAGTGGATCAGCTTTTAAATACATAACTACAGATGTCAAATCTACCTGATCCTGGTAACTTTTCATATTATACCGAGATCAATAGTTCCCCTCTCCTCCTGCTGCGCTGTCAGAGGAAAAGGGATCCAAAGTGAGCTGGGTGTGTTATTTGTGCACATCCAGAGCAGCTACTACTGACACTTTGGGATATAAGGAGAGAACCCATCTTCACCCAGCTCTAAATCAGCTCTTTTAAAGAAGGCCTCTTTTGTCTATTGGTGGTTTTTATCCGCAACCAGCAGAGATTAAACAAATGCATGTGTTTGGCAGGCAGTGGCTGTCACCCTGCCAATTAGCTCAGCAGGAAGCAAACAACCTGCTGACCTTCCTGGGCCAGCTCTCTCCAAGGCAAGCAGAAGGGGCTGTGTTCAGTAGCTCAGACTGTTATCATCATATTCTATCACAAACTCACCCTACCATTCCCTGGGGTCACAGCAACAGCCCAGAGTCCCAGGAGTGTAGAGCTAGAGGGAACCAAAGCCATCATTATGTCTGGTGGTTTCCAAACTTTATCTGTGAAATCATGACAAGCTTTGTCTTTATTCTGTTTGCAACAGCCACTGACACTGAGGGGTCTGGGGGTCTGTGCAGAGCCCTGAGGCCTGACAAGGGTTTGCCAGACCAGAAGGTCTGGGAATCATGATTTTACTACTGTGGCAAGGAACAGGTTACACCTGACTATTCTTAACATGCTTATTTCACATGTTCTTACAAATTGCCACACAGCCTCTTTATGCAAACTGTGGCAGAATTTAATGCACTCATGTTGTTCAAGAATATTTAATGCTAGCTGTGGTTTCCTTTTCAAAACTGCAAGTTCTGGTATGGTTGTTTTTTTTCCTTGCAATGACAAAAAAATAGAACATCACATATATAAAGGCTTAGACAGTGTTATATTTAGAAAAGCAAGAATATAAAATCTATCATTTTTATCCATCTTAGCCTGTCGTGATGTCCAGTGGTGATAGTTTAGTAAAATATCTACTCCTTCTGTGTTTTCAGTGGGAGGCAACAGCTACAGCTGGCCTTTGCTTTAATATGGCATGGTCTGGAATCAGGATCCAGAGCTGCAGGAGGACTTTGGTGGATAATGAGGAAGGCAGCTTTGGTGAGGTTCCTCAGCTCTGAGCACACACCCTCTCCAGGTGTAACTTTCATCTAACTCTCCCCTGCATGTCATTCCATTGCATCAAATCAACAGGAGCAGCTGAAAAGTAGGCTGAGATAAAAATGTGTTGGGACACAGAAAGATGCTTTAATAGATAAAAAGCTACAGTCTCTTTTAGAAAGGATTTTTCCACTTTGTATTCCTATTGTCTGAAATCAGGCCTGAATAGAAGAAGATGACTTGATAAAACATAGGCAAAAAAAATCATATAAGGAAATAATGGAAATGCTGTTATGGATTTTTGTGAGTAAAAATAGTTTCGGAAATGAAACTGTCAAGCCCAGCATCTGAAATGCTGTAGAAATAAAGTCACTTTAACGGTCAGCCTGCTGCAACCACATAAACATTCCCTAGTTCCTTTCACAGCCCAGCATCTTGTAATTTTTTTTTTTTTTTAAATCTGGCATATGGGGAGACATTAGTTGGAGACTGAAGGAGACAGAATCTAAAAGAGAAGCAGAAATGGATCAAGAGAAGATAAGGAACAGAACTCATCAAGAGGAGATATTAAATTCCAAAAATGAAACTTGAAGGGATGGGACATTCTAGAAGGCGGAAAAAAAAAAAAAAAACAGGGAAGGGGGGTGAGATAAGCTGGAAAATAACATGGTGAACTCAATTTTAAGCAAAAATATTAGAAATAATCTGAGGCTGCCCCTCCTTCCATGCTTCTGAAGGCATGGGCTGCCATATCTGTAAGAGCATTCCTGGCACTTTACTGTAAATCCAGAACAGTTCTGTCCCACAGCTGGGGCTGCTCCTTGGCTTTCCTGTTGCACCAGCAGAAAACCTTTCCCTTACCTGCAGCTGCACCAGCTCATCCAACGTGGGGGACACCTGCTCACACTGGTGCTCTGCACTCCCTCCACACACTGCATTCTGCAATGAGCAATTGGGGAAAGAGTAGAAAAATACCTAAAATAAGCATCAATGTAAAAAAATCAGGCAGTTTCTCACTAAGTTAAATGAGCATTTTGGTATTTGATTGGCATTCTAATGTCCTTCACGTCCCCAGAAATTTCCACATCTTATCAGCTGCCACAAACTACTAGTTCAAGGTTTAATTTCTTCCTCTGGAAATATTTTTGTATCTTGTTTTTCTTAAGTTTTATTACCCATTAGACAATTGCTTCATTATAATGGCAGCTTGGCCTCTTTCAGAAAGTTATAAAACATATAAAACCTGCCTAATATCTTCATAGAGCAGAATTAAATCTTCTATTTACAATCAAGGGTGATGAACCAAGAGAACGGATCTTTGGCTCAAACCCTGGCTGAGCCACTGAATTGCCATGTGACCCGAGGCAAAGAATCTGATCTTCTTTAATTGAAGCAGTTATAAATTTGGCTAAGAAGCAAGACCTTTCTGAAAAGCATCAGCCTTTGACCTCAGCTTGCATGAGTAAATGCAACTCCAAAGTCTCAGGCTGAATGATGCAACTTTTTTTTCTTCAGTTATCTATCCCTAGAAACTCTGTGGCTGCTCACATCACTTTGTATTATCAGCATAATAAGGAACTACACCATTTAGTGAGGTAGTAATAAGCAGCACTTTAGCAGTTCAATCAAGTGTTTGGGACCTAGAGGACAGTTCTTGACCACCTGACTTACTTCAATTAGACTTGTGGGTGAAAGCAGTGGAGGGGAAGGAGCCTTGCATGCAGATCCTGCTGCCAGGAAAGCAAGTGAAGAATAAAGGTGTCATTTCACTTGCAGGAGCTCAGCCTAAGTAGAAAATAAACAACAGTTACTGTTGTTTGTTCCCACAGTTGATGACCAGATCCTTCTCCTCACTAGGACACAGAGAGGGATAACTGGAGTCCCTGAGGCCAGGATGAGCAAGGCCATTGGATGTCTCAGCTCTTAGCAAGGGCCAAAGACCTGAATTTCTTTGACTCCAGACTAAACTCAGTACTCAATATCACAATAAATTAGATTTTACCTCATTTGTAAAAGCAGCAGGCACATGGTGAACACACTCTCACCTTGCCTCTCTCTAATGAACCACTTTAACCATATCAAGAAGGAATTTTGCATAATGACTGCAATATGAAGTGGTAAGAAGCCATCCAGCATTTGTGATGGAAGCCTTGAGGACAATGACAAAGGCACCCATTAAGAAGACGTTCAGCAGCTGAGTGTCCCAGTAGAGTTGGGCAAACACTGAAATCCATTTCCCTTGGATATTCATTTGAATTTTTAAATGCGTGTCTTTGACTGTTCACATCTCTTTTGTGCTCACTTTCCATGAATAGCAAATGAGCTTTAATAAGGGGAATAATCATGAAAAACACATTTGAAGCTTGAACATTTGCCAAATTAAAACCTCCAATTGCACAGTAAGTGATTAGCAGTACATATGTCATTTTATGACTTTTACATTTGATTAAAAATATTCACTGTTGGTCAGTTAGTTATCAGACAGGGACATCAAGAAAACCCAAATAATATCACTACATACAGAACTGGGCAGCACAGGTTAAAGTATTATTATGTACAATTAAGTATTCCTGAATTACTTGCTGGCTGAGACTCAGTTCTTGACAATAATTATGAAATAATGTATCTTGAAATCTTGTATTCTTTCCTTTGTAATTTTTTTTTTTTTTAAGAGCAACCTGTTATTTACCCAGCCCTGACAGGCAATATGATTTGCCAGAGGATAGAGCAGTTATGGGCATAAAATCTTTGCTCAAGGGCTTTTAGTGAGAAGAATTTAAGACACCTAAGATGCACAGCTGCAGCCCAGAAATGCACTGTGATACATTTTCCTTTAGTTTCCTTTTATACATCATTGAGTTCTCAAGGAAAACCTCTTATATCTCATTTGTAGAGCAAATCACAAGTGCAGAGTTCCCCATGAGTCAACCCCATTTAATTTCTGATGACAGGAGCCTAAGAGGAAATTAATCAGCTTCACCTAGAAACTTCATGTTATTTTGAAAGCAGGGGGGTAAAACTCACCCTTGCTATTCTGTTTACTGGGGTATATAAATAAATAAACCTTAGAGCATGATATTGTGCAGCACTGACCCCAGACTTGAGCGAGATGTACCACAGGGAGCACTCCCAATTTGGAAGTGGGTGGAAAATCTGACCTGTTGGGTCTTTCCATCTCTGACCACCATTATCCTTTGAACCCTGCAGGAGCTGCTCTGGGGGCCGAGCCAACCCTGAGCATCATTTCAGTGCAAGGGCTCCCACCAAATCAAATGCATTTTGATGGCGAAAAGATGGATATGGTGGCCTTCTCCTTTGACCCAAATTATTTTCATAATTTCTAGCTTAACAAATATAAGCATATTTTATGAGAGCAGAAATTCTGGACTATACCAAGTTATTATCAGCTGCAAACAACCTAAAACTCCCTGATCAGATAAAGTGTAACACTCTAATTATCTCAGCATAAAGGCTTTTTTTCCTTTTAATAATATCTAGGGTCTCTCATCAGTAAATACAGCAGGGAAACCCTGGGATAAACTAAGCCAAGGTACAGAAAATAAGTGAAACAAAATAGTACACAGCTTTGCATTCCTGTGCTGTAAACTTTTGAACTGCATCCATGGAAGAAAAGGGTGAGGGAAAGAAGATCAAATGCATGCTATAGTAAATATCAGGTATTGTGATAAATTGCTTTTATGCTTGCAGTAATTGTAAACATCGTGTAGTTTCATATTCCTGACATGCTTGAAGAGATCTGCAAGCCTTTTTTATTATTATTTTATTTTATTATAGAGCAGCATCGCTTTCTAGTTTATTTCGTGGAGAAAATTGTCTCTTTACGCTATAAACAACTCCAAGCAGTTTGTTCACGGAAGCTGAAAGGTGGAATTTTAGCCCATTAGACACGGGCAGGGAAGCGTGTGTTCCGATTTCAACCCAAAATCGATTACAGAGCGTCCCATAGCGGGAGTGTTCGGTACTGCCAGACTCAAAGGACTAAGGTGGGTTTGACGAACTGAAATCCACGGAGAAAATTCAGAAGGCAAAAAATGCACGAATACAAAATCATTTTCTTTTCGCTAAAATAAGAAGAACATTAGAATTCTCTTTGTAACGATGTATAAATGATTTTAAAGTATAAAGCAGATATTCATCAGTCAAAGTGCAATCCTAAGCAAAATAACAGTCTAATTAACATGAGATCTGACAAAAATAATTAAAGGAGAGGGACATAATTAATGCCAGTGGACATTAAACAGACATTGTTAAAATCATCTGATATCATTCTTTTTTATGAGTGCATATTAATCCTGAGACCTTTCTAGATGTGGGTGCAATTTTTACAATACTTGGCTTTTACTGAGCCAGCAATCCAGAAGAAATCTCCAGGAGAAGAGAGCATTTATCCAGTTTAGGATGAGTTAGAAGGAGATGTTGAATTGCCAATTGCTCCACAATTGCTTTAAGAGTGGGAGAACCAACTTCAAAAATATGCTATAAGATAATCAAATCTCGCATCCTCTACCTCAGTGACAGGTACTTGGAGGGCAAAAAAAAGATACAAAAGCTTTTTTTAAATGGAAAGATACAATTTCTATTGATTCCATGACTGTGTGGATCCCAGATTTATCTTCTGCCTCGTTTGTGGCATTTGTCAGATGAGTCAGGCTTCAGGCTTGGGAAACTTGAGCCAACTGCTGGTATTCTCCAGTGATCTCAAATTTCTTTGCCCAAACACTTCTGTCAAAAGGTAACACACCAAAATTCTGTCCTGCATCTCCTGACAGGCTTCTCCAGGCAGGGAGAGCTCTTGAGAGGCTCCCACTTCCCATCCTGGGCAGGCACAAAGATGGGGTTGAACTTGAAAGATTTGTACTGCCCATAAAAAATAAAAGCTTCTCTAGCACTCACTGGTGTTATCCATGGGAGCATTGCACAAAGTGGGGAATACTCCATACAAATAATACTTGTGCTGATGTCTTTGTATTCTACCATGGGTTTTTTCATTACACAGCACTTTCTGGAGTGAAGCTCCATACTTTCTGGTGTGAAGCAATGTATGGCCCACAGCTCTGCAGGCAGACTGCACTCCATCTTTGTTCTTCAACATTTGGTAAGATCTTCTAATACTGATATGCCAATGTTTTTGCAACTTTTATTTTAAAACAATTAAACATGCACATGTTATCCTGGTAATCTTGGCTGTCCCTGCACAAACTTCTTGCCCAATGTAAAGACAATTACCAGATCAGCATGAAAGGTGATCCCTGATCTCACAGGAACAAACTCAGCTGTCAGATAAAGTGTAAAGAGTTCTCTTGCTCTAGTGACTCCAGCTTGGCCTTTTGCAACCACTTGAGGTTTCTTGCAAGAGAGGAAGGAAGTGGGGAAACTCAAGAATGATAAAACTGTTCAGAGTAGGATGTTATACACGTGCAGCTACTCAACAGTATCAGCAGGGCATGAACTTGGCCCAAAGGTCTTCCATTTTCCTCTGTGAAACTGTGCACAAATGAGAGGAGCGATCTCAGCTACTTTTATTTAATTAACCTTCATTTTATTACAGTCATTGAATGTCACTGAGTAAGCACACTGCTCTGTGTTCCTCACTGTGTCAGCAATCGGCATCTGCCACATTTCAAACTCAATTAAATGTCTTTTTTTTCCCCAAAATGTTGTGTTTTTCTTACCCTTTCTATCAGCATGGATTATTTCATCTTTGTTCCTGCTGAACAAGAGCTCCATCATTTTGCTCTCCATTTCCCTTTTCCTCTCACATCCTGCTTACATAATACATCTGAAATCATCCTGACTCCCAAAGCCAAGTCTACACTTTGGTCGTCTCTCACTCAGTTATAACACCTCCTCCTCTTCAGATGTTTGAGAACTTGGCTTCTGCAAATCAGCTTCTTACAGATGGTGCTTCCATTTACGGGCACAAACTGGTTACTTAGAAGTATTAGTCATTGGAGATACACATTCTATGAAACATGTGAAAAATAAGAAGTAGAATAAACAGAACATACAGTGACATACTGCCTTGGCTCTTTCCCAGTGTTTTTTTCCCTCCTAAGGACAAACACTACATAGCTCTCACCATGTATTTACGTTCAAGTGAAGTTATGGTGTAGGCAGGTATCATTTAAGAAAGTAGGAATGCTTTTCTAAGAGTCAAAACAATCATCCCCAAAATTCCACGCTTGCAGCATTACAGACACAGAGCAGTGACTCAGACCCAGAGACACTGCTTTGGACTCCTGACCTTCCACTGCTTTTCTGTTTCACCTTGGACTAGACTTCATCCATCAGTGTCTTTATCTTCCCCTCTGTAAATGTGAAGGACATTATTGGTGATTACTGTAAAATTAGTTGGCACTAGGGCTTGCCTGCTCTCCTCACGCACCCTTGCCCCGATCCGCACCTCCCAGAGGGCTCTGGCATGTGATCACGCAAAATCAGGGGTGAGGAATGGACCTGGAGTTTCTCCTGGAAGATGCCGTGAAAGACCATGGAGGCTCACACAACTTCATCCCTCACTTTAAGGGAATCCACCCTCTGTACTCACCCAGCCACACAAGCCTGGCCTCCCTCAGGTCGGGCTCCCCCTCAGCCCGCTCCCGCCCGTCCCTTAGGGCCGCCCTGGTTCCCTCAGCCGGCCAGTTCCCTCAGCTCATCCCCGCTGTCCCTCAGCTCCAACTCCAGCTCCCTCACCTCGTCCCCGC
>VXBB01019307.1:15231-26852 GCA_013399915.1 Illadopsis cleaveri
CCTCAGGCACGACACGGATAAGGAGATGGAAATAGAGGTGACCAATGTGACCCAGTGAGGGGCATCCCTGCCCAGGGCAGGGCTTGGCACTGGAGGAGCTTTAAGGTCATTTCCACCCCAAATCATTCCAGGGTTCTGATTCCTACTTTTTCACTGGGATTTGCCGTACCAGAGTTTTGTTAATTTTTAACCTAGCTCAGCTTCCTGATGGGATTTTCCAGAACAGAATTCCCAGAGGAGCTGTGGCTGCCCCTGGATCCCTGGAAGTGTCCAAGGCCAGGCTGGAGCACCCTGGGACAGTGGGAGGTGTCCCTGCCCAGGGCAGGGGTGGCTCTGGATGGGATTTAAGGTCTCTTCCCACCCAAACCATTCCAGGATTCTGTGAAAACTGATTTTTGAAAGTAACTCTGGCACACAACACATTCTTTTATTGAGATTTGTCTTTTGGATTGGCAGCTGGCAGGTCCCTAAAAATGAAATTTTCAGCTCTCTACTTACACCAGTATTCCTTGAAAATGTCACTGCTGCTGGGATCGGTGGCTGTTTCATTCATTTCCTTCATTACAGAGGGATTTTCATTCCCAAAATTGACCAAATCATTCTTGTCTCCTTGACAAGACTTCATTTTTCTCCTCCTTCGTACCTACGCTGGCTCATATTTCCCCAGCTGGCAGATTTTGAACCTTTATTTATCCCCTCTCTTCTCCAGCCTCTCACCATCTTATTCCATATGTTTATTATCTTTTCCATCCCCAAGCTGTGAATAATTTTGAGGGAGATCAGGCAGCTGCCTGGGAATCAGCTGGTTGGCAGCAGCCTGGTGCTGGAGGAGTCCCTGGGTTAACTCACAATTGCTGCTGAAGGATTTTAGAGAGCACAGGAAAACATCCTTTCCCAGCAGTGCCAAGCCCAAACTTGTCAGAATTACCAGCTGCTATTGGAACGACTGAAATATTGTGAATTAAAAGGAAAAAATAAATCACAATGTTCTGTGTATTTTTTTTTTTTTTTAGTTGTTTTTAATGCCAGGGCGAGCCAAATTTTACATGTTTAATGAAACTCTGGATTCTTATTTAATGAAAGGCTTAAAATTAGGAATATTGTCAGTTTAATCCTGGCAATTTATCAGTGGATGGATCAGATTTGCTTTCTGAGGATGCTTCAGGAAACTGAGGTCCTGAATTAGGAATGGGGGGTCTGTTGGCACAAATCCCAATCCCACGTCTGTTCTATTCCTGTTGTTTCTCCCTCAGCTCTGACTCTTTTCATTCTGTGGTCCTGACCCTGTGCCTGAACCACTGAAGTAAAATCAGATCTCCAATCTCCTTTGCTAGGTCCAAATTCCTATTAAAAGTCAGATTATTCCTGCTCTCCTGAGGCAATCGGGAGCCANTTTAGAATAAAGTATCATTAGCTTTCCCTTCACCTGCTGCCTGCCTCATTCCTTCTGTGGATCCAATCCTCCTACATATCGTGACCCTGTGCAGCCGATCCTGCTACAGAAGAGCACCAAGGGTTATCATTGGCCGGGTTTAATATCAGGGAATTTTAAAAAATTTAAAAACCATGCAGCAAAAGGAAGAGCCTTTCCTGTGGGATGGTGCTGGACCAGAGGCACTGGATTCCTGTTGGGATGATCCTGGCATGGATTGCCAGCTGGTTTTTTCCCAAGGCACTCACAGGCTGGAGGAGCCCATTGTATGAAATCCTGTTAATTTTTAGCTTGGTGCCGTGTTAACTCATTTGTGCTGCCACAGGACGTGACATTTGCTGGGCATTTTTTCATGGCAACGTTAAGATTTAACGGGATGAAAGACCTCAGAGTTATGGGATTGGAGAGAGATTCCTTTTGGAAGCAACCTCTGGAGGTAATTTCAGGGTTCCACAGGGCCTTGTCCAGTACAAGGCTGGAGGATGAAGATTCCCCAAACTTCCTGGGCCGTTTTGGTCTTTAATGACTCACTTGGTTAATTTTTATATATATTTTTAAAATTAGAGCGATTGGAATTTCTCTCCTTGCAACTTGTGCCTGCTGCCTCCGTGTCCTATTGTGCATCCCTGAGGTGAGTCTGGCTCCACACTGCCAGACTCTTTCAGGGAACAGAAAAAGGTTGGACTCTTGCGACTTCCTCCTCTTCCCCCCAAACAAACCTGAGCCCCTTTTCCCTTTCCTCAGCCTTTTCCTGCCTGCCATGTACGTTGGATATCAGGAACAATCTCTTCACGGAAAAGTGGTTAAGTGTTGGGACAGGATCTCCAGGGAAGTCGTGGAGCCACTGGAAATGCTCCAAACACAAACAGAAAAGGCACTTTTAGTTTTTGTAGGCGTGGTGGGGTGCAGCCAATGATCTTGGAGGTCTTTTCCAACATTAACAATTTCATAATTCCACATCCAGTGGGGAGGGAGATCCAGCTCTGCCTGATGGTTCCCTGGGCCAGGGCTGGGAGCCTTGGATGGGGATTAATCCTTCTCTTCTCTCCATGGGCCGAGTCCCACCTGAGTCACAAATCCCTCCCTCAAGGACCTGCTTGGCAGAGCTGCTCCAGGATGGGAATCTGGACTTCTATGTCACACAGAGATGAGAGAATCTTTCTCAGGGTGTTTAGAATCACAGAATTAGGCTGGAAAAGACCTCTGAGACCATCAAGTCCAGTCTTTGCTCCATCACCACCTCATTAGTGGTTTAACAGTGTCACGAGCCCAGCAGAAAATTTCCTGACCATGGAGGAGACCCAACATCTCTGCAGTTCCTCAGTGCCTGGAGCTGTGGCAGGGGGATTCCCTTTCTCAGGGAAAGGCTGGGATCAGGGAAAGACTGGGATCAGGGAAAGGCTGGCAGCAGGGAAAGGCTGGCAGCAGGGAAAGGCTGGGATCAGGGAAAGGCCGGGATCAGGGAAAGGCTGGAGATCAGGGAAAGGCTGGCAGCAGGGAACGGCGCGGATCAGCGAAAGGCCGGGATCAGCGAAAGGCTGGAGATCAGGGAAATATTGGGATCAGGGAAAGGCTGGCAGCAGGGAAAGGTTGGGGATCAGGGAAAGGCTGGGATCAGGGAAATATTGGGATCAGGGAAAGTTTGGGGATCAGGGGAAGGTTGGGGATCAGGGAAAGGCTGGGGATCAGGGAAAGGCTGGGATAAGGGAAATGTTGGGATCAGGGAAAGGTTGTGGATCAGGGAAAGGTGGGGATCAGGGAAAGGCTGGGATTTTGGGAAAGGCTCTTCCCCCAGAGGGTGCTGGCACTGCCCAGGCTCCCCAGGGAATGGGCACGGCCCAGAGGCTGCCAGAGCTCCAGGAGTGTTTGCCACCACTCCCAGGGATGCCCGGGGTTTCCAAAATCCCCTCCAAACCATTCTGGGATCCTATGAAGCTGGCCAGCCATTCCCTAACCGAGGACAATCCAGTACAACTCCGCAGAGCACCGCGGAGATCCCAACAATCCGAGGAGCCCAACTCCATTCCCTGTGAGCTGGCTATGGGCAGCAGCATCACCTCTCCCTGCACTGGAGGCAGTGAAGGTCCCACAGGGGCCCGTTCTCACAGGGAATGCCTGTGGGCAGCTCCCGAACCCAGTAACTGGTCGGGATTTGCACTGCACTCGCACCTCTGGCGGTTTGGAGCTGCTGGAGAAACATCAAAGATAAACACAGAGACCTAAAGCTTGATTAAGCGCATGAAAAGCTGCTGTTAAATTGGGCCTCTGGCTTTCCTTGTGAATCCCTTTTCTTGTTTTCCCACTTTTCTTTTCTTTCATTTCTCTTTTTCTTTTTTTTTTTTTTTTTTTTTTTTTTTTGCTTCAGCAGGAAGCTCATTTGCGCAGGGAATGTGACCTGGGGACGATCACAGGGAATGCAAAGGGCTCCTTCACTCCCTCAGCCTCCCTGTGGAACCCTTACAAGTCTGTGGAGGATAAAATATCACTCCAGGCACTTCCATCAAGGAACTTTAGCTCAGATCCTTAACCCAGGATCATCTCAAAGAGTGTGTTGAGGTCTCGGGAGGTTGAATCTCTTGCACACTTTGGATATGATGGATGTTATCTTTTTTCACAAGGGTGAGAAATGAAAAAAGCCCTCAGTGAAATGAAGGGTTTCCTGTGGATGTATCTGAGGCAAAAACGACAATCAAATAGGCGGAAAATTACCTGAGCCAAGTTGTGCTGGGATATAATTCCAGAAACAAGTGTGAGGAGTCAATGGGAAAGGATCAGGAGACTCCGAAGGGAGTCGGTGTAAAAAGGATCAAATTCACCTCTGGAGCAGCTCCAAGGAACCTCAGCTCCCTCAGAGCAGCAGATGCACTGCCAGGGTTATGGAAAAGGTCTTTATCTAATCTTTGCACTCACAAATTCTTATTTATATGGGAGGGATGCTGAGGTGTCCTGGGACCGGGGCCCTGTTGTGTGGTGTGATGTACAGGCCCTGCTCTGAGCAGACCGGAGATAAGGAATGGTATCAGCCAGGGGAGTGATGGATCCCGCAAGAAACAAGGGGATAAAGCCTGGTTCAGCATTTTAATTCGATATGGGCCTAGCTTCAGCACACTGGAGCCTGTCCCTGTGTCCTGGGGCCTGTCCCTGTGCCCTGGGGCCTGTCCCTGTGTCCTGGAGTCTGGCCCTGGCTGCTGGAGCCTGTTCCTGTGTCCTGGAGCTGCTGGAGCCTGTCTCTGGCTGCTGTCCCTGGCTCCTNAGCCGGCCCCTGGCTCCTGGCGCTTGTCCCTGTCTCCTGAAGCCTGTCCCTGGCTGCTGGAGCCTGTTCCTGGCTGCTGTCCCTGCCTCCTGGAGCTTTTTCCTGTGTTGTGGAGACAGTCCTTGGCTGCTGGAGCTTGCCTCTGCAGCCTGTCCCTGTGCCCTGGAGCCTTCTGCTGTGTCCTGGAGCCTGTCCCTGGGTGCTGTCCCTGTGTCCTGGAGCCTGTCCCTGTCCCTGTGTCCTGGAGCTCATCCCTGGGGCCTGTCCCTGTGTCCTGGAGCCTGTCCCTGGCTGCTGGACTGGGAGCAGAGTTGACTCCTGGTTACCACAGGGACAGGAGAGGCTTTACCTCAGGACTCTTTAGGTAAAGGTGCTCCCTCCCTGCCAGGGACATGTTTGTGTCCAGTGGCTGCTGTCCCCACCCCTGGCAGTGCCAAGGAAGGCCTGGACGTGGCACTCAGTGCTCTGCTCTGAGTGACAGGGTGGGGATCAGTCACAGCTTGGACTCGATGGTCTGGAAGGGCTTTTCCAACCCCAGGGACTCTGGGATTCTGTGGATGGATCTCCTTCCCTCTGCTGTCACCTTGTCTCCCTGTGTCACTTGTGCAGGCCGGGGTTCTCCAGTGCAAGGTGTTCCTGCCTGTGGCAGGGGTTGGAACTGGACGGTTTCAAGGTCCCTTCCAACACAAATTCCATCATTCCATGATTCCCTTGAGACAATCCTGTGGTCTTTGCCCCCTGGATCCATGGCAACCCCTCTCCCAGCAGCCAAGGGCAGCAAGATTCAGGAAAAGAAGAGTTTTAATTTATTTTAATGCTGGACCAGAGTTCCCCACAGCTCTGGTTGTGGGCAGGTTGTTTTTTAATCAAAACCCCAAGCATCAAATCCCAAAAACTTCTGTGGGAGCTGTGGAGTTTGAGCAGTTGAAGAAACTGCTGCTCCTGAGGTGCCTAAAGGAGGCTGTGATGGGGAGAGGAGCCAAATTTGGGGTTCAATCAGTCTGATTGATGCACACCCCTGGTTCCAGAAGCTCCTGATCCCTTCATTAAAAAGGAAAATATTCCTGCTGCTGGATCCTTGCAGAGCTGTTATTTGCAGAGCTGAGTGGGAGGCTTTGGGATGGCAGAGAGGGAGGGCAGTGCTCCAAGCAAAAGCTTTTCCCTCTGCTAATGGCACTCTGATGGACAGGAGAGTGGGCCTGGGATGGGATTTTGCTGCGGATTCGTGATTGGGAAAATTGTTCGCCAAGTGTTCAGGAGCTGCCTGTGAGAGCTGCAGGGAATTCCATGATCCTGAGCAAGAGGGAACAAAACACAGCTGGGATCATCCCGTGGATCTCAGTGTGAGTGGTGAATGAAGGGGAAAGGCAAAGGAGGGACTTCAGCTCTTCCCAAGTTCGAGCACAAACAGGTGGAGCCTTTCCAGGAATAAATCCATGGAAGCAGAAAATTCTGCCCAGGGATGTGCTCTGGAGTTGCCATTATGTACAGAACAGTGGGCTTTGCTGGGGGAAAGGTGCAAACATGGAATAATTCTCATTATTATTCTCTCATTGCCTAAAGGATTTGTGGCTGCCCCATCCCTGGAAGTGTCCAAGGCCAGGCTTGGAGAACCCTGGGACAGTGGGAGGTGGCACTGGCAGGGGTGGCACTGNGATTCTCTGCTCCATTAAAACCCAGTTTCAGGAGGTTGTGAGGTTCCTTTGGCATTCCATGAGGGGGATGTGTGGGAGCAGTTCCAGCCTTTTCCTGCAAACTTCTTTTCTAGTGTGCTTGTCTTTGGAGTGCCCTGCAAAACCCGAGCTGCTGAGGCTGGAAGGACCTGTGGAGATGTTCTGCTCCAGCTCTGCAGCCCAGGGCAGGGTCACTGAGGTTTGGGGTTGAAGAGCTTTCAAGGACAGAGACTCAACAGCCTCTCTGGGCTTGAGCATTCTCACTGGAGAGAGCTTTTCGTGGTGTTCACTGAAATGTTCACTGAAATGTCCCCTGTTTCAGCTCATGAAATGTCCCTGGCCTGAGGAAGAGCTGGGGCAGAGCTGGGTCACTCAGCACCCTCTGAGTCCCTCACACTTTGGGCTTGTCGTTAATCACATCCCCATAAAACATCCCAGGCAGCACATGCTGGAAGGTCACCCGGAGTAAATCACGGTCCTGAGGCACAGCAGAGCTCAGGAGTTATGGCTCAAGGTCACTCAGATAAATCCCAGCCTGGCTCTGATGGGCTTGGGAGGAATTTGGGAAGGTTTAAGAGCCGCCTCGTGCATAAAATGTTTTTTGTTTTGTTTGTGCGTCTTGAATAATTGATAAACCCCCACGGGAAGGCTGGAGATTCATAAACTGCAGGCTCAGCCAGGAGACTTCTTCCCAAAACCTGGAGCAAGGTGAGATCATTTCTTACATCCCAGAGGTAAAACGAGTTTATTTTTCACCCCTCTTTAGCACGGCTTTAATTACCCCCAGTCCAGAGGAATCCTGGTTTTACACACTGCCATTTCCCCTCTGCTGAGAGAGGAAAAGATTAACAGGATTAAACCTGGAGCAAAGCTGGTGAAGGTACAGCCTTATTGAGCTAATGGTGGTGCTGTTTGGTCGTTGCTGATTGAGCTTTAATTCAAGATAAATTAGTAATCAATTTAATTAGAGGAGCACAGCAGGGTGTGGGGGCTGAGCTGAGGGGCTGCGTGGGCCTGTTTGAAAACAATCCGTGATTTCACCAGGCTCTGGTCCACACTGAAAACACCTGCCTGGGGCTAAGGGAGGGCTTCCATCCCCCAAATTCCTGGTGCAGACTGAGGCAGGAGGGACAAAGCCCCAAAAAATCTTCTTTGCCATAAAACATTTATGGTTTTTAAGCTGCCTCATTTTTGTCTGTCCCTTCAAAAGCTCCTTAAATATAGTGTTCAACTGAGCCATTTGAATGGATTGAGCTGAAAGTTTCATCCCAGAAGCTGGGCTAAGCTTAAGCCACATTTTCTTAATTTTTGGATCTGAACCTTGAGCTGTGCTGTGGCTCCTTGGGCTGCTCCTGGCTGGTGGATGGATTCACTGCCAGTTGTCACTTCGGGGGCTCTTTTCTCATACAGTAAAACCCGGATCAGCTCTTCACGACTTAAATATATTGTGTTTTATAAGGAAATCCATTTTCTGGTCCTGCTGAAATAAGGAAAGAGGGGTTTTGCCCCTCAGGTGGAAGGTCTTGGCACCATCAGAGTAAGGACTGTCGTGGAGTGGGGGCATTTCTTGAACAAGAACCCAGAGCTGAGCAGATCACCAGGCTGAATTCCTGTTCTGCTTTGGAGATTAATTCCTCAATCCAGCTGAGACTTTTAGGACTGAATTGAAGAAGGGAGGAAAAAAAAAATTTAAAAAGTAAGAATCTGTGAATTAAGGGCTTAAAAATTGATACTGCTTTGAATCAAAGCTATTTCCATCCTGCCTGTTAGTGGCAGAGGTGCAGGATCAATTGACAGAACATAAAGCCTTTGTTTATAACGCTCCAATTTCTTCCCATCCGGAATTGTTCATAATACAGAGTTTATTTTTAAACTCCGACTTTCAAAGGAGCCTGACAGTTGTCAGTCTCAGCTAAATTAAAATCATCCTGACACCTCATGATTCCCACCCTGCACATCCCTCATTATCTCCATGAATTGAGGGCTCACTTGCAGGAGTTTTAAGGATGATGAAAGTGAGGCGCAGAAGGGAGAGAAACTTCCAAGTTTTTGGAGGGTTGGAGTTCCATGAACTCCAACACTTCCCAAGGGGATAATTTGGAAATACCTGTGACCATAAGGGCCTGCCTGGGTGAGGGATCCAAACCAAAGCCTTGGGCACAAAAACCCAACTTTGGTCCCTCAGCTCAGGTGGATGATGGAGAGACTGAGCTGCTCCTCTCATGGAAATGCCATTTTAACACCCTTTAAACGCATTCGGGTTTGCCAGCATAAATTCATGCCTTTGAAATGGCAAAGGAAAACTGTGTGAGCGTGGATGAGAAGAAACTTCTGTTAACATTAGGAACTGGGGGAAAAAAAGCTAATAATAGATCCAGCCAGTGATGCTAAACAGAGGGATAAATGTGAACTCCAGCTACTGCTTCTCAGTGGAAGGAGCCAGTACGGAAAATAAATCCCAACTGCCAGCCAGGACACTGTTCAGGTTAGCCCTGACCTTCCCAGACGAGCAGGAGGTGAGGAAGGAAATCCCTTTTTTGTGCGTTCAAATAAACACCAGAGACAGCCTGACCTCCAGCACCACCCCAAAACCCCATCCCAGGAATGAGCAGGGGGGAAAACCCTCCTGGAGCAGGAGGTGGGAATGCTGAGCCCAGGGAATGGGGATGGAAGGGGTGCACTGGGCGCTCCACGTTGATTAACTGCGTTGCATAATTTACGCTCCTCCTTATTTAATCACCCTGGAGCTCGCTGGCAGTTGCTAGATTGCTTTATTAAATTTAGGCTGTGTTGAAGGAAATTTATTTTTGTGTATTCCTCCTTCATAATTTTTATTTTTTTTTCTCCCCCACTTAAATGCTGTCACATAAATTAGGGTGTTATCGATGAATCTGCATGAGGAGCTTTGCTGTTTAGTTCTGGGGCCAGAATCCCCTAAATCATGTGTGACACCTGTATTACAACTTACTTCTCACTATTCTTCTCCATGATGGATTTACTTCCCCGGCTTCCTTCTCGTTTCTAGCAGACAAAGGCATTCAAACTGGGAAGCAAGGGAGGAAAAAAAATGGAAATCTGGATTTTGTCTCTTTACTCAGGCAGGTGAAATGGCAAGGCGTGGAAAAGATCTGTTCAATCACATCATGGCATCAAATATATCTGACATCTTTTTATTTCCTGTTCCCAGAGGAGTGGAAGGGCCTGGGGAGCAGAAAGGTGCTTTTTGTGGGAGTTGGTTAGAGGGAGCTAAATCCAGAAGAGGATTAAATATTATAATGGGATGGGTTGGGTTGGAAAGGAAATAAAAGTCACCTAATTCCACCCTGTGCCCTGGTGCTCCAGCCTGGCCTTGGGCACTGCCAGGGATCCAGGGGCAGCCACAGCTCCTCTGGGAATTCCATCCCAGCCCCTCTCCACCCTCCCAGCCAGGAATTCCTTCCCAAAATCCCATCCAAACCTGTCCTCTGGCAGTGGGAAGCCATTCCCTCTTGTCCAGGCCCTCCTCCAAAGGGGCTTCCTGTAAGGAGGAGGAAACTCTGACAGTTAAATGAAGAACTCAGAAAATATAAATCCTTTCCTCTCTTTTTAGTTACTCCCTTGTGTCATTTAATCCCAAACCCTCATGTACGCAGTGAGGTCAAGAAGGTGAATTTTGGAGAAATGGTGTCATTGATGAAATAAAAATTCCTTTGGATGAAGGGATGAAAGTCTGCCTGGACTTTCCTGCTGCTCAGGGTTGGAACCTGCTCTGTAAATCCACACAATTTCTCCATTGCAAAGTTTCAGCTGACACCATTTCTTGCTGCACAGACTTTACGTGGCACATTAAGCAATTTAAACACTAAGAAATTACCATATGTGCCCTTGTGACTTCAGAAATCAAAGCTAAAACACCCCAACACCACCACTCCTGGGTCCAGACACATTTGAACGACTGAAAAGTCAACCTGTGTTTGATTTTTGAGGACAAACAACTCTTTAAGAGCCCAGTATTCACCAGAATGTAGCATTTTTCTTCATAAAACACACATCAATCCTGATTTAGATGCAAGCAGAAAATATTTCCCTCAAAAGTCCTCACCAGAAGCAAAATATTTCCAGAATTGGTGCCTATTCATCAATAAGTGCTGACATGGACATAATACAGGGTTGGATTGAATTTCCTCCTTGTTATTTGTCTGCAGGTCCTTGATTTATGAATTTATCCACACGTGTGTGGAGCCATCCTTCAGCTGCTTGAAAACTACCCCATGGAAGTGTTTTTAATGGAAAATTGTTTTCCCTGTTCTTCGTCTCATTGCTGGGATCTGCTTCCAGTGGTAAAATTAGATTTCCTCCAATAATTCTTTTCAGGCAGCTGTCAACATCCTCCTGATTCTGCTTTTCTCTGCCAAATTTACATTCTTCCTTAGCAAAATAAATCTCCCACGGGTTACAGGATTTTATTTTTTTTTTTTTTTTATCTCCAAAGCTATCCCTTGGATATACATGAGCACATGGCTGTATTGCTGCAAATCCTCCAAAAGGGGGAAAAAAGTGATGGAAATTAGAGCTTTTTAATGAGAAAATTAACTCTACATTGGTTACTTAAGGCTTTTTTTTTTTTTCCCCATCTGTTTTATTAAGCACCCGAAGTGGAACAGGCCTAATCTTCCCAGATTAAAGCTCCACAAATTTGAGGAGTGGAGTACATGCAAATATTCTTTTGTAGTGGTACTGAAATACTGTAATCCTCAGAAAAAAAGGGGGAATTAGGCTTGTAAGAAGGAAATTCTGTGTCCTGCTGTGGTTTAGGGTGCCCAGAGGAGCTGTGGCTGCCCCTGGATCCCTGGCAGTGCCCAAGGCCAGGTTGGAGCACCCTGGGACAGTGGGAGGTGTCCCTGCCCAGGGCAGGGGTGGCACTGGGTGGGATTTAAGGTCCCTTCCCACCCAAACCCATCCTGGAATTCTGTGATTTATAACAAAACTCTTCCTGTGGACAACCCAAAAACTGGGGATTGGAGTCAGGACCCCCCAGACCTGGTGAAGAATCTGCTGTGGTGGAGTTCTTGACCTCAGGTCAGGGACTCTGGTGCTTCCTTGGAAAACCGATGTACAGACATTCCGGGCGGTGTGTTTGGAACAGTTATGGCAGAGAATCAGAATCCCAGGATGGGTTTGGGTGGGAAGGGACCTTAAAGTCCATCCAGTGCCACCCCTGTCATGGGCAGGGACACCTCCCACTGTCCCAGGGCGCTCCAAGCCCTGTCCAGCCTGGCCTTGG
>VXBB01019309.1:735-23880 GCA_013399915.1 Illadopsis cleaveri
GTGCAGGCAGATCTGGGCCTTCCGTCCTCGCGGGAGTCTTCAAGAAGGCTCTAAGGCATATAGGTAGTGTCGAGCTCTCGCAACTCAAGGGGTGTCTGTCTGGTCGACCTCGGGTCAACTCATGGTGAGAGGCTGAGCTGGAGCTTTGTGCACTATGGGGTTCTTTGAGGTTTTCTTGGCTTGATGTGGTCACTTTGGTGTCTTCATCTAATTTCGGCTCGTTGCTAGAGGTCGCTGTCCAGTGCTGGGGCCTCCTCATTTGAATATGGAAATGTGCGCATGTCCTTATGGGAGCAGAGGAAGTGCCTTACCCGACGCAGGGGAAGTAGGAACTGGGAGAGGTACAGTACAAATAGGGGTAACATTTGATTAACTATACAGAACTTTCTAACAATTAACTTGATAAGGTATAAACTGGGATTGTATTAGCCTTTTAACTCTAACAAAGAGAAACTCTATCATTGTTCGATAGTAAACTGAGTATCTCAAAATTCATTCCCTACAAACAGAAGGCAAGCACAGTGTGGCCTTTCCTCGTGCTTCCCTGTCGCTTCCCTCTTGCTGCCTTTTGGCAGGCGTGACCTTTGAGAGTCACCACGCATCTTCTGCAGCCACCAGAGGAACACCAGGAAGAAATGGTTGCAATTTGCCCTGGGATCCGCCTTCCTCCCTGCAACGTTCACAGACTGGCAGAGGTTCCTGAGCTGATCACCTCTGCTCTCTCCTCAGCCAGCCGCAGGGAAAAGCTGGCAGTGGCCTTGAAGAGGGAAGGCTGTATTCCTAAACTCTTAGAGCTTTTCCAAGTCTGCGAGGAGTTACAGCTCAGCCAGGCCTTGCAGCATTTGTCAGCCATAATGCAAAGACTTCTGTGGCTTGACCAAGCAGCTGTGCTGGAGGCAATGCTGTCGCAGGAGTGCATCATGGATGTGGTTGGATGCCTCGAGTATGGCCCCTCTTTGGCACAACCCTGGCAGCTCCTGCAGGGAACAACCAAGCTGAAGGAGCTTCTTCCCATCTGAGACCCTGAGCTCCAGCAAAAATTCCACCAGATGTACTGGGCACAGTATATTCAGGCCATCATCTTGCCCAAAGCAGCTGGGGTGGGAGAGCGGTCTCTGCCCAGCCTCACCTCCTTCATCAGCTGCAAGAAAGAGGAGATCTTCCATGTGTTAGAGGTAAGGGGCTTCTGACCTGCTCTCAGTGGCTTGGGACCTGGAGCTAGAGTTGCCAAGGGATCACCATTCATCAGACATGCTTGCATGTGCACAGGGTGGGAATGATCCTGTTAGGAATAAGGGGTGGTGACTGGCTCACACAAATGAGGAAGAGTTGTTAAGTATGGTGGGGAGAAGTTCTGTTAAGGTTTACAGTTCTTTTGATTTGTACTTTTGTTGTTCCAGTATGGTTTTGAACCCTTTTCTGTTCTCCCTTCAATGCTCCCTCCCCTTTTGTGGTTCCTGCCTGGCAGCTCTGGCTGACAGGGCTGTACAAACATGTAGACAGGCGGTTTATTTGCCCCTACTAAGAGGCAGCAGGGAGTGGGGGACACTTGTCGCTGGGAGGCCGGGCAGGGTAACATGGCAGCACCAATCAGGGTATGGGAAGGGCTCCACCAATGAAATGCAAGGAAGGACTGATTGACAGGCCTTGGGAGGAACCAAGTATCCACATGTGGGCAAAGCTGTGGGCTGTGGGACGGGCCAGAAGGACATATAAGGTCTGCTCATGAATATTAAAGAGAACAATACTATTTCAGAATATAAAAGACAGAGATGCCATTTTGTGAGCCTGAGCCAGTGGTGAGCAGAAGGAGTTCCATCAAGCTCCCAGTGCTGTTCCCTCCTTTGCTTTGTAATTTTAATGGGTTCTAATTAAATTTTATTTATTCATTCCTGCCTGGGTTTTGAGTCATTTATAGCAATCTCGCTTCTTTCTCCTCCCTTGTATTCTGTAGTTTAAAAAAGGGAAGAGCTCAGGGAAGGATCTAAAGATTCCTGAATGGGCTGTCAAGAGTTTCTAGTTCTTCTCATTGATAGCCAAGCAACAGATTGCTTTGGCGCTGGTTTGTGGGGGGAGCTGGGGAACAAGCAGCTTTTGGGATTCCCTCATAGGGCCAGGTGCAATTTCTGTGGAGCTCATTCTGAACCTGAGATGCCAAAGAGCAGGCTCAGGGAGAACGCTGCCAGTGCTGCTTCCCATGGGAAGGACTGCTGAGAAATGTGGGGATGCAGAAAGCGTCCAAAGCCTTGAGAGAGGATGGTGATTATATTCAGCTTGGTTTTCTTGTCCCTTTAGAGGCTTAAGCAGTGGGAGAACTGAAATTCTTGGCCAGAAGGAAGGTCTTGTCCCAGAGGCCCTGAAGTCTCTCTTGGGAGGAGAGGCTGTGACAGTGCCAAGCCAAGGCTGGGGCAGAAATGCAGAGTAGAGCATCTGCAAGGGGGGAACTGGTTTGAGTGCGAGCAAGGGCAACCAGAACGTGGCTGCAGCCAGCTGGGAACCTGTTCATCTGCTCCCCCTTGCCCTGGGGGCCTGAAAAGATGCTTTGCAGGGTTGCAGCTGGACAGGAGGGAAAGGGATCCCTGTGGGATGTTGTCAGGGCAGGGGGAACAGGGCAGGTGCCGCGTGGGACAAGCTGTGTCTTGGCTGGCTCTTGGGAGCTCCACTTTCTGGGAGCCTCCCCTGAGCTCAGCTTCCCCTGTGGCTCTGCACTTCTGCCCCTGCTTCTGCTGCACACAGGCACTGGTTAAACAATGCCCTGGGAAGAAAGGATCCTGCAGGATCTGTGTGCTCTGGCATTGGCCTTTGTTGGGCTACAATGAATGGAGGGGTGGACAGTTGGGCTTGTGGTAGTGGGGGATCCTCTCAAGATGGAAGTTCTGCCTTTCCAGAGGGCCCGTGTCAATTGTGTTCCTTTTGTGTGTTCTGCAGAAAGACCAGAAATTCTGGTCAGAAGTTCTGGCCAAGTTAACAGCTGGAGCTACAGGTGCCCATCAGCGATGGGAATTGGTGAGTCAGTGCTTGCGGGCTTGGAAGGAGAAGGATGAAGGAGAAAAAGGGAAACTGTTCTTGACACCTTCTGCACTCCTTGAGGTCTTTCTGGAACCCAGGAATCCTTGCCAGTGCAGCTCAATCGTCATTTAAGTCCTCACTTAAGGAAATATTTGTGGCAACATAAGCTCTGATTTCTTTGTTGTAAATCAGGATTTCCTTGTGTAGAAAGGACCAGCATGGAACTGACACCCTCGACTTCAAGCTCTGCTTTCTTCCCAGAATGTTTCAGCATCCCACAGAATTTTATTTCTGTATCTGAGGTCTTTCTGAGGTCAAGGCCAAGTGACAGATTTCTTCTTTCTCTGTGTGTTTCCTTTCCATGGCTTTGCTGTGTTGATGTTGGCAAAACTTGGAGGAGACACCACAAGAAGAAGACCATTCTCTATGAAGGTCCAACTCTGCTAGAAATTAGAACCCTTCCCTCCTTTCAGAGAGTTTTCTTACTCCAAGACACCGGAAATTCTTTTTCCTGTGCAACAGGTGAACTTTCTGAAGGACTTCTGTGCCTTTTCCCTCATGTTCCACGAGAACAGAGAGGCATTTTTATAAAGCTTGGCCAAGCTGGGACTTCTTCCTGCTCTTGAAATTCTACTGGTAAGTGAAAACTTCCAGCTGCTTTTCCTCCAAGCAGGAAAGGCCAGAGCCAGTGGCGTGCTTGTTGGACCTGCTGAGCACTTGTGTGTCCCTTTGCTCGCATACCTTGGCTCTGCTGAGAGTGGAAGTGGATTGGACCAGCCACAATCCCAAAGTCCCCAGAGCTCTTGCAAGTACCTGCCTGGGTTGCCCTGATTCTTGTGACTCTGCACCAGGGGCAAATTCTGTGCTCAGTGCAGTCCTTGGGACAAGGCAGAGTTAAGATGGAAAGAAACTCTTTGCCACAGGGCAGCTGCATTAGTGTTGCTTTCCTGGGGCTCTTGTGGTTGTGCTTGGACTGGGGCCAGAGAAATCTTTTGAGCTCCTCTGCAGCTGTTGGCTCATTCCTTCCCAGAAGATCTTGTCCTCATGGCAGCAGCAGATTTCTCTGTGCTGAGTAGCAGCGGGAAACCAGAATTTATCCTTCCTTTGGCTGTGGCAGCTGTTGCCACCTGACCATTGCAATCCAGAGTCGGTGCTGCTGTTTGTCACAAACACCAGATTCCAGGGTGTTTCCTGGCTGCAGCAACAACCTGGGAACTGAGCAAGGTACAGCACTGCCAGGGAAACATTTGTTCTGCCCCGCTCAGCTTGGCAGCTTTAGGGGAAGGTTGTTTGAGTCCCTCGCAGCCCTGTGTGGGAGAAACACTAACATTCTCAGGAAGTTCAAGAACAACCTTTGACTTGCAAGCTTGAGAACATGAAGGCAGAATGAGGCACTTGCCAAGTTTTTAAACAACATCCAGGCAAAGGAAGGCCCTTCACAAACTTGACCTTGGCAAACTGAAGCTTAACCACCTTTAACTTACCCACACAACAAGGCAGGGACTGGAGTTGTTTAGTCTGGCTTACAGTCCATTTTGATTAGAAGAAGTGAGGAGAAGAAAGAGACAGATTGACTTGTACAATTGGTCCTTTGGTACAAAATGAATCAGTTGTGGGTAACAGGTACAGAAGATCAGTGTCTCAGTTATTCCACCCAGGAAAGAGCACGATGGGAATGGTTCCTGCTTAAATGAGGACTCACAGATTCACAGAAAGTCCCTTCTAAAGGAGGCAAAGAGTGGGCAAAAGAGGTCGCTGGTTTATTGTTTCTTCTCTGGAACCATATTACCGTGTTTCTCAGAGAAACTTGGGGAAGGAAATCTTCCCAAAACCTTTCACTCCCTTTTCTTTGCAGCTTTACCTGATGAGAAACAGCAAGCCTGATTTACCCTACCAAATTAATCTCATTTTTCCTTAGGGAATGGATGATCTGCAAGTGGCATCTGCTGCCACAGATATCTTGTCTTATCTTGTCAACTTTTGTCCTTTTCTGATCCAAGAATTAGTCATGCAAGAGGCCCAGCAGAGAGACCACGTAAGTAGAAGTGGTTTGCAGGTGCTTGGATAGACCAGTTTTAGAGCAAACAGGAAACAAACCAGCCAAACAAAATCTCAATTTTTCTATTTCATTTTCATTTTTATTAAAAGAAACAAACCAAACTGATAGAAACCAGGAAACCCATTGCAGTCTAATTATTTGGGGCTTACTTTGTCTGGGTTTTTTGCAGGGCACTGACCTCATCCGTGTGCTCATGAAGCAGATGATCTGCTATCCTGCTGATGCATCTGGAGTAGCTGATCAGGTCATGGAGCTGTTGCAGACACTGCTTGATCCAGGGAATCTGCTGGCCACAGCTGAGGTAAGGGAATGCAAAGGGCTGAGGACTCTTTGTCTGCCTCAGCCCAGAGAAACCCTGATCTTCTCGAGTGCTCTTCTTGTGGGCCCATCATCTAAACAGGTTGGGCTTGGGGTCAGTGCTTGGCTGTGCTTTGTTCTGAATGGCAAGAAGTTCCAAAGGAGATGAAGTTTCCAGAGCCTGTGGCTGAGGCCAAGGCTGTGTCTGGGGCACTGTGCCCACAGTTGTTCCCCCAAGCAGTGCTTCAGGGACACAGCACTGTCTGACTGGAGCTCCTGCTGCCTGCGGGAGACATCTGGCAGCAGCAGAGTCTAGGAGAGGCCCTGGCACCCCCAATCCACAGGTTCATACCATGGAATGGACAGGAATACCTGGGGAAAGGTTGGCAGGTTGTCATGATGCAATGATTGCATTGGAGAGAACTTGAAGGACACTTTGTCAAGCGTTGGGAATCACAGATTGCCATGATAGATTAGCATCCCTGGTGGGGATTCTCTTGGGGATAGCAAGGTGGGCTGGATGTCTCTCAGATTTCCTCCCAAAGAAAGAAATGGCTCTTTGTGCAGGGAACACCTGTATGCTTCAGGCCCCACCAGAAAGATACAGGCAGAGCTGTCGGAGCCAAGGGGATTCTTTGTAGGCTGTTTCTGCTGGGACTGTGCTTTCTGATTGGGAAGGTCTCTGCCAAGGCCAGGATTAAATGAAGCCATTTTTTCCCTTAGATATCGAAAATACTTGGATTTTTCAATTCCTTCTACACGCGGTGTCTTCCTGTTCTGACTGCGCCACTTCTGGCCAATGCAGCAAAAGGTACCTGGGAAATAGCAAATGAGGATTTTTCCTTGTTTTCCCCCTTTAGAAATCCCTTGTAGTGTCTGGAAGGGACTGACAGGGGTGCTCCCAGTGATCAGCTGGTCAGGCCAGCTGGGAATACACTTGAGGAAAAAGGCTGCTCCCCCGGGACAGGGGTTCTGCAGGCAGCACTTTTCAGTCCCTTCTTCCCCTCCCTGACATGGCTTCCAGCTGTGCTTTGTAGCAAATGGACCTCCTGGAGGACGGTTGTTCATGGTGGAGGAGTTGGACTTGTATGCTTTCTAAGATTTGCTTCAAGGGCCAAAAAAGTCACCATTGTGTTGGTTGTTTTGTTCTCCCCCAAAGTTCTGCCTCCTAAAGAAACCCAGGACAGCCAAAGTCCACTAAAACCATGTCAGGAACTGCAGTAGCACCTGAGCTGGGTGGACAGCACAGGACTTTTTTTTTTTCTTTTTTGCTCATTGAAGGCATTTTTCTCCTTGCAGACGATTATCAAATGGCACAACTCCTGGCCTTGATTTTAGAACTGCTGATTTTTTGTGTGACGCGACACAAGGAGCACATGAGGGGTTACATCCTCCACTGGGATTTGCTAAGAAGAGTCCTCCCCTTGATCAATTCCAAACACCCATTTCTGGCCTTGGGTGAGTAGCCTTTGGTATTTCCTTCTTCCAAGGTTAGCGTGTCCTGGGTGGAAGGTCTTCCACAGGACACTTCAACTCAGGATTCATGGGAAGGGATAGGAATGAATTTCTGGACTGCAGGCCTGGCCTGTGGCTCTGGAATCCTTTCATTTCTCTCTTCACAAAGGTGCTCTGCACTTTCTGAGGAAGATCATTGCCCTGAAGGATGAGCTTTATACCCATTACATCATCCAGGGAAACCTCTTGGCACCCCTTGTGCAAGCTGTGCTGGAGAATGGATCTACGTACAACCTCCTCCACTGGGCTGTGCTGGAGCTGTTTGAATTCCTCAGACTGGTGAGTTCAGCAGCAGCTTCAGCTCGGACACGCCTGTGGCCTCTCAGCTCAACAGGCCCGGTGCAGTCTCCCGCTTCAGTGCAAGTGTCACAAACAGCCTCGGGTCGCTGCTGACTCTGGTGTCCCTTGTCATGGGAAGATGAATCATTCTTTCCAGATTTCACCTCTTGGCTTCAGGATCAATCTGAATTGCTTCCCATTTGCTCCAGACAAAAGTGTTTTGGCTCTGGCCAAGTTCCTTTGCAAAGGAAACTCCGAAGCTTTCTGAACTGTGGCCTGTGACCACTGGAGACTTGAGACCGTGTTTTGTTCCTCTGCAGGAAGACTGTAAGTCCCTGGTTACCCATGTCATCGAGAACTTCTATCCTGCACTGGAATCCATCACCTACGTGCAGATATTCCAGGGACTGAAGAGGAAATATGAGAGTGACAAGCACTGACAAAAGCAGAGGTAGGCCTCAGTCTCTGTGCTGGGAGCCTGGCAGGGACTGCCCTACGGCAAGGCTGCTCCTTGGTTTTCTCTTTGCCAGAGGGCAGCAGGAGTAGATGGCTGGCACTTTGTTGTTCCTTCTGGAGGAAAACTTCCAGGATGAGAGGAAAGCTGCCTCTGCCTTTCCTTGCTGCCCCCTGGAGTACAGCTGCTCTTGCTCAGGACATTCCTGGCTTCTCTCAGAAAGCCCTGAGCTTCCCCAGAGCAGCATCTTGCTCTGTCCCTGTGAGGGAGGATTCAGCCTGCCTGGGCCTCAGCCAATGGCTGCTCCATCTTACAGTAAGGACACAAGTGCCCATGGAGCTCGATTGCCTTCCCAAATGGGCCACGCTCCCTCCAACTCTGCAAGTCATTGCTGATGCTGGCTAAGTTGGAAGCAGCCTGAAAGCTGGAGTCACTTGTCCTGTCTCTCCAGGGTCCCATCCCTCTTGGGTAGAGGTGCAAGAGCCTCAGAGCAGAAGAGCAAATTATCATCGGTGTAGCCCAAGGGGGGACAGCTCAGACAGCACCAACAAGGTGCTCCTCTTCACAGGCTCCTCTTCAAATAAGGCAACCCCGTGCCCACTGCTGAGGGCCCCCAAGGTGGGAGAACTGGGCTGAGCTGCTGCTCTGGCCAGGGACAGTGGAGTTGCTGTGCCAGGCCTTCCCCAGGGCAATGCATCATGGGCAGCAACAGCCTTTGGGCTTGCAGGGGGGCTTAGTTAGGGCTCAATTCATCCAAGCCCTGCCCAGGGACACCCTGACTGCTGGGGGGGAAGGCTGAAGAAAGGATGGGCTGGCCCTGGAGTCTGGTGCTCAGCTAGTGGCACAGTCTGGCCTTTCATCTTGTGCATCCCTGAACTGGGGCCACTCCTTGGCTCTAGCCCTGTCCGCTTGCTGGTCTGGCTGGGGTGTGGACAGAGGACATGGCATTAGGGTGTACAAAAATTGCACCTTTCTAAGTATTCTTTCAACATGAGAATTTCCTTTTTTCCTTTTTCCTTTGGCAGAGACATCAGCCAGTAGAGTCTGTCAATGATCAAGAGGAGGTAGTTCCAAAGAAAAGACTGCGTCTGGCCTAAGCAAGGAAACCCACATTTTGGAGTCTCCAGCCTGTAAGTAGTTGGATGTTGAAGAGTTGTAGTTTGTATTAGGTTTAGTTCTTGATAAGAGATTTGCTGTTTTCTGTATATAGACAAGTAGATAGAGTTTGTTCAAGAAGGAAAAGTTTCCTTTCTGTTCAAGTTCACAATAAATTTGTTTGATTAAAAGATTAAGGCTGAGCTGTAAAATTCAGGAACTGACATTGGACTCTGTAATTGTAGAAGATGTAGTATTGATAAATGTACCTGGGATAAAATGTTCGATGAAACAGGAATGGGTATGTTTGCCTGTTTTCCTGGGAGTTCCTGAACAGTGCAGTCAGCCATGGAATGCCATGGGGAAAGGGGGACCTCTCCTGGTCTCATTTCCAGTCTCGCCAAGCCAAACCAGGCGAGGATTCCAAAAGATTTTTATGAATCTTCACGTGAATTGCTGGTGTTACAAACTATTCAAACCCTTGGTGGGAATGAGTAAATAAAATTTAATTAGAACCCATTAAAATTACAAAGCAAAGGAGGGAACAGCACTGGGAACATGATGGAACTTCTTCTGCTCACCACTGGTTCAGGCTCACAAAATGGCGTGTCCACCTTTTATACACTCAAGGTTGCGTCAGCCTCATTAATATTCATGAGCAGACCTTATATGTCCTTCTGGCCCGTCCCACAGCCCACAGCTTTGCCCACATGTGGATACTTGGTTCCTCCCAAGGCCTGTCAATCAGTCCTTCCTTGCATTTCATTGGTGGAGCCCTTCCCATACCCTGATTGGTGCTGCCATGTTACCCTGCCCGGCCTCCCAGCGACAAGTGTCCCCCACTCCCTGCTGCCTCTTAGTAGGGGCAAATAAACCGCCTGTCTACATGTTTGTACAGCCCTGTCAGCCAGAGCTGCCAGGCAGGAACCACAAAAGGGGAGGGAGCATTGAAGGGAGAACAGAAAAGGGTTCAAAACCATACTGGAACAACAAAAGTACAAATCAAAAGAACTGTAAACCTTAACAGCACTTCTCCCCACCACACTTAACAACTCCTCCTCATTTGCGTGAGCCAATCACTACACCTTATTCATAACACTGGGGACAGCCCTCCTTTTTAACTCTTGATACTTCATTTTTTTGGCTCCTGCAAATTTTTCTCATTTCCAATTTCATTACAACACTTGAATTTGACCAACCCAACATTAACCATTTTCCTTGAAATTATCTAGCCCAACATCAACCATATTACAGCATTCAAGAATACAATACCAATTCATATAGTGTCCAGTAAATTCAACTTCCCTTAACTTGTTCTCCTTATATCTGATTATATCAACTTCAACTACAGTTGAATGAGTCATAAGAGTATCTGTTGATGTGGTTAAGGACAGCAAAAACCTTAGGCTGCCCTCAACAAAAGGATTGTTGGCTCTTATGACATGAGTAATCCTCTGTAATAAGAGGTAAGTGACAGATAAAAATGGGAGTAACAGAGGTCCAGCATGGCTTTTACTTCCACCTACCATGCCTTATGGGGTTGCTACCCATAGCAGGTGGATATGATCTTCCTGGTGGCAAGTTCATAGGCCAACCTGGTCTTACCCTCCGTGCCTTTGTCACTTCTCCCAGTTTTGCCAACATTCAAATTTTAGTTGCCTTTAATACTTTTTCCATTATGATCTTTTTTTCTGAGCCCTTCCCATTCAACACATACTAGTAGTTTCCATCCACAGAGAGCGATAACCACAATAATACACATACAATACCATTATTTCATATAATGTTTATTAAAATCAATTTCTATTAACTTGTTCCCTCAATTTTTTTTTACATTGACTTGAACCGTATGTTGGGCCGTTTCCCCCTGTCATCAGCTCATACCTTTTGTATATTAGGTGTGCTTCCCCTAGAGGTTCTCTTGTTTCATGGTTTCCTCTTTGGACCATGACTCACTGAGGAGGTCCAACAAACTTGTTGCGGGGTCGCCCCGTGTTGCACAGCTGCAGGCAGCCCTGGGCACCACGGCAACACTGTGTGAGGTTCTTGCCGACCAGGAGCTAGGCACGGCGAAGGCAGGGAGAAGAAAGGNAACTGGTTTTGATCTGTGGGTATAGTCACCAAATGCATGTTTTGGACTACACTGGTTATTAATTGGACAAAACATGGTATTAGACAGGGGAGGAATAGGAGTCTTGCTAATGAGCATGATATCATAAATCCTAAACTCTTCCACCAAGCTCCTCCGGATAATTTATTCCACCAATCCCTGTTCAATATGAGTTCCCACTTCTGGACAGGTACATGTGCAATTTTTCTTACTTCCCTTGCCAAGTCCATCACTGCCTCTCACTGTATTAAACTTTGCACATACACCTCCCTCTTTGGCCAACAGACAGTCCAAGGCCAATCTATTTTGATAAACTGCTGCCCTGGTCTGCCTTTGCTGTTTTGTTATCAGTTCCAAAGCTGAGGCAATTTTATTAGTTATTATTTCAACCACAGCCTGTAACTCTATTATTCGGTTAAGCATGTGTATAGGAATATGGTAACCCCAACTGCCGTCTTGACCTGGGGTGGCAGGTCCATAAGTTTCTATGATCCTTTCTGATGGTCACTTTTCCCACATGTGGGTACCTCCAATCTGGTCTTTCCGAGACCTTTTAAGGTCTTCATATACTGGTAGCCCTAATTCATCTCCCTTTTGCAAAGGTTGGATCCGTCCTAAGGTGCAGCTTCCTTTCCATTCTGGGGGTGACTTTGTATATGCTCTCCTCCCACAAATCCAAAACAAGCCATTTGGGGCTACTCACATCTTAGAGGTGCTTCCCATATTTGACCAATATGGAGCTGTTCTGGGAATGTCTTCATATGGGTTGATGTTTTCAGGGGAGGAACTCACGTTGCTTTGGAAGAGGGCTTCCTCCCTATCATACTGACACTGTGAGTCATTGCTCATTCTCTACAGCTGCTGAAGAGTTGAGGGGACCCACCAGATATTTGCTCCGTTAGTTACCTTACATCTTACACAAGGGGTCTTTCCTACTTTCTTTAGAGAAGGCCCTCCCTGTTCTTCAAATGCACTCCTCCCCTGTAGCCTCCGAGCTTAGTACCTTAAGTACCTTAGTATCCTTTGGGTCAATCAGTCCTCTTCCCCTCAGTTTGGTTCCATTTTAGTAATTCTGCAGGACTTAAGCTTACTCCTTTCCACGGTTGCTCCTCGGTCATTGATGGTCCTCCACATACCCAACAGTTAGTGAGATTGAATTACCCAGCTTCTTCTTTCCCCTAGGTCTACAAATAGGTTCTGTCCCCATTTGGGTAGCTCCATTTCATTCTCCAGTGCTTTTTGTATCTCTGTATATATATATGGGTTTTGTACTTGGGTAGAAACTGGTGGGCTTGCCAGCTTTTTGGCAGTATCCCGTATTATTTCTTGTTTTACTAGATCTTGCACTCCACCTCCGTCTGAAAGATCCTAATAGCCAGTTTTAGAAAAACAGATCCACTGCTCTCCCTGTGGGTACCCCAACCCATTTCTGATCCCTCCTGGTCCTAAATCTTCCGTCACCCAGTTGGTTTGTCCTTTAATGTGACAAGTTTCTAGCCTCTCTGGGTCGTAACAAACTCTATTTATGTGAATGTGGGTCACTAGATAAGAACTCTGGGTATTTCCATATAATAGATTTTGATAACCCTTCCGGCAGGGGTCTGCTTGAGTCCCTGAGTATATAAAGAGTAGAATAAGGAGCAGAATAAGCACCAGAGGTCCATTAGGACTCCCCATCCTGCAAACACAGCTTATGGGGTTGCTGCCCATAGCTCGACCCTGATGTGGTAAGTAGGGACATCCATCTGGTCTTGGCTTCTGGCCTTGTAGACTCACCTCCATATCATACGGAGCCCCTGCCAGCATTGGACATGCGGGATTTGACTCCTGTTGATGTTTTCTTCTTGTTCACTTCTGCTTAATTCAGAATGGTTTGAACCCACAACTCACAAAACCACAATATATAGGAGTTGTCCAATATATTGGAATCTGGGAGGATTACTGTACCAATACTACCCACACCAGGCCAGAATGTGTTACATTGGAGTATTTCAGATGAGGTATACAGCTAGGAAAGACTTCATAGGTTTCAACAAGTCTTGCACCTGACACACCAAGACAAATCTCCTTGACTTCCAGAATGATAACCTTAGATCCCCCCATTGTTCATGGAGAAATCAAACCACCATAGGGATGATGTAGGAGTCTATACAGTCTTTTGTTCTTTGGGTATCTCAAACCACCAATACAATTCAGAAGGAGATTTTCTTGCATGGGGGTCTACTGGCCACTTTGGAAGTCAGTGTCTTGCTTTTTCAGGTTGCCCTTAGCTGTTGGAAGAAGGATGCTGTAGTCTGTTGGCCAAGTTCACTTTCAGGTCCTTCACCCTGTTGGTGCAGTCCACCCTGGTTCAATAGTCTTGAGTTTGTCTCAGTTGTTATCAACTCCTGAAAGGGACCTTCTCACCATCATTATTAGCTGTTCGTCTCAGAATTTCAGACCCTTAATAATATGAGAGGAAGAACATCTTATCCACATTTCGGATTTAGCAAACAATGTGCTGCATGCCTGATTTGATGCAGTGCTTCAATGCCAACACATGGACATGTGCTCACAGAACCCTCCATCACCATCATCAAAGATTCCTGCACTGCAGGGCGCCAGCCTCCCCTTGCAGATGGGCTGAGTCTGAAAACAGGCAGCATTTTCCAAGTCTCTAATCTGTCCTCTTTACATTTCACTCAACTTCTACACCAGTCCTCAAGCTCCCTCAGAGTTGAAATCTGGTGATGAACACCTTCAACAACTCATGTCCCCTCTGGTCTTGTGCTCGGGAGGTTGCCTAGGCAGGCCATGACTGTCTAAAATACACTCTGAAATTTATAGATGTTTTCCTTTTCCACATAGCTTCAAATGATTATCGAATGCTGCTAAAACACTGTAGAGTGCTTCATAGTAAGAAAAACCAGGAGTCAAGTGATTGCTACCTTCAACTTTAGGAGCAGCCAGTTTTAGAATTTCATTAACATTTTATGAAAAATTTTAATTGCATGAGCTTAATGTACATCATGTCCAGTTTTCCCTGATTCTTCAGTGTTGCCCATCCCATTGGGTTTATTTTAATAATCTTCTTTTAATTTGAAGTTTCACTATCATTTCCTCTTCTTTTGGCAATACCCCAATCCCTACTTGTCCTTGCAACTCTCTCTCCAAAAAAATTACATCCTGTCGGAGTCCAGGGCATTCCTTTTGTTGCCCTGGAAGGTCACAGACCTCGGCAGAGAGGTCTGGGACCTGAGAAAGAGAGTTGGAGATCTGTTAAGGAGGGTCTGTCCAGGGGGGTTTGAGACCCTGGCACAGAGCCCAGGAAGACATAGGCTTTGATTTTAGTCTATGAGAAAAAGCTTCTAACATTGACAGAAGAATTACTAGTCACAAAGGTGTGACAGACAGTAGTGTAGCTAATCACCAGGTGGAACATTTGGTAGTTTTCTTAGAATGGAGGTGAATGGGGAACAAGATGGAGGATTTAGGATGGTGCCCTAGGTTCTTCTTGTTCTCCCTTGGCATCCATCTTCTGCAGTGACGGTGGCACAAAGTAGTTCAAGCAGATTGGGTCAAAGTAGAAATGACCCCTTTTAGTATAGGTAATAGGCATTGGTACATAATTGTAAAAAAGACACATGTAATTATCTGTATAAAAGGGTAGCAACCTCTCATCACGGGGGGAGTCACCTTCTGCCCGAGTTGCTGTGAAGACCCCGGCTGGGCACAAAGAAACTTGTAAGATAAGAATTAATAAACGTGCAAGAAACCTTGAAAAACAAGACCTTGAAGACTCCGTTTCATTCTTGAGCCTGGCACAGAGCCTTCAGAGGGCAAAATGGTAAGATTATCGAAGGTTTACGATGATATCTCATTGTCCTAGGTTACAATGTAAGATGTGCCCAAAGTATGTATTCCATCATCATCTTCATGAGCTGTGGAAACCAGGTGGGGCAGTGTTTCCCTTGCCCCCTCCCTCCAGACTATCTTCTGCTAATGGCCCCATCAATGCCTTGTCCATGACTCATAGATAAGTCCCTCCGGGAGCTATCTCTGTTTAATGGGCAATCAAGGACTCACTGCATCGTAGCAGTGTGTATTTAGGGGGTTTTAAGGTTCTATGTGTTTTGGTTATTTGTTCATGATGGTTCATTCTGATACCCCTACCCCAAAACCCCTTGGTATCTCCCTGAGGGAAGACATTGTCAATCACCCTGAAAGACCTGGAGAAGATGTCCTTCTATTTGACCAGGTACTCAAGTTCCCACTTTTTTCATTGTTGTGTTAAGTACCCCTGTCCTGAGTCACACCCTTCCATCACCTTCATTGGTTCTAAGCTCTCCTCTGCTCGAAGTACACCTTGGGTATTTAAGGAGAGAACAGAGGGCCAAAAGGCACTTCAGCACGTGGAGTTCCCTGGAATAAAACCTGTTGAAACCCACATAAAGGAGTCCGCTCTTTCTTCCACACCTCCGACCACGCTCCACCCTGAGGTTCAAACCCACCAAGCCTTCCTTTTATGCTGGTCAAAGAGCTACAGCTAGCCGGTGAAGCAGCTCGGGACATCAACATACTGCATGACTCATAGACTGATATCATCCTATTGTGAGATGCTCCGCCCAGGGGGAGGAGCCAAACATTCCCACCTGGATAAAGTCTGGGATTTGGGACAGCACAGGAGGCCCTTACCCACTGGACTCCCAGAGGACAAGAGCTACCAGACCTTTCTACAGGATCACTGTTTCAACAAGACCACTTCATCTGGACTGCTACCACCACCCTAACTAACAGGCTGTCAGTTTGTACTCTGACTCTGTCAGGGGGTCTTTTGTACTATTGCTTTTTATTTTATCTTATTTTATCTTTTTTTATCCCCTCCTATTAAATTGTATTTCTGACTTGAAGTCTCTCACTGGTTTTGCTTTCAAACCACTACAC
Organism: Illadopsis cleaveri; assembly: GCA_013399915.1. Classification (NCBI taxonomy): domain Eukaryota; kingdom Metazoa; phylum Chordata; class Aves; order Passeriformes; family Timaliidae; genus Illadopsis; species Illadopsis cleaveri. Next base: position 16,477 of record VXBB01019309.1, read on the forward strand.
TCGTTCCCCCACACCCCCCCACAAAAGAAAATAGAGTCCCTGAGACCCTCCCCGACTTTCCACTTCTTTTGTGCTTCCTTAAACTAATCCCAGATCTCCCTTCTTTTAGGACAATTTCTCTTTAGATGTTCCTTTTCCCCAGAATATTAACATATGGAACTTTGGTACTGGGTTTTTGTTACTCTTTCTTCCACATCTTTACTCCTTTGAGGACAGTCCCTCCTTAGGTGTTCCCTTTCCCTACAGTAAGAACATATGGGACCCAGATCTGGGACTCTTATCTGATTAATGCCAAGGGCACTGGTGCACCCAAGGCAATGGGAGGTGTGGATGTCTCTGGTGGTACTAGCACACCTTGGGGAATGTCGATGCTTCTGGAGATGTCAGTGCACCTTGGGCAATGGGGAAACTAGTGCTCTTTAGAGATACTAGTGCACCTGGGGCCATGGGAATGCTGGGGATTTTAGAGGTGTCAGTGCAACTGGGGCAATGGGACCGCTGGTGGTTCTCAAGGTGTCAATACACCTGGGGCGATGGTGCTCTTTTACTTTCCTCCTTAGACTTTTCTCTGTTCTTCCCCTGTCCCATGTTGTTAGTTCAGGACTACCTTTTGCTTCCTCTCCTGCCTTTGCCCTGTTGTCTTGCAGTTAGATTTCCCCCTTGGGATCCTCCTCCGCCACCACTGTCCCCTCACCTGGTAACTGCACATCCCACGGCACCCACACGGAGCCCACCACAGCCTCCCCTCATGGAGCCTGCTGCAGCCATCCCACCGTGTTCCGTACCCCCCGCACATCCCATGCCTTCCTGCTGTCACAGCCACCACCCTGCCTCCCGCGCCTCCCCGTCACTGGAGTTTCCCTGCTCTCATACTCCTGCATCCCGTGTCCCGGGGTCTCCCTGCCTTCATACTTTGCATCCTGCCACCTGGGGCTTCCCTGCCTTCCTTTACCTCACACCAGAGGCTCCTGCTGCTCCAGCTCTCCACCCAAATGTACAATGTCCCCTTGCTCCAATGGACTCTGGTACGTTTCCCGTGCAAGCCAATGTGGCTGTGCCCACCCCCAGCTCTGGGCCAGGGCTCCAGCTCACACCAGCCTGCCTTCCAGCCCCAAGGAATTCCACTCTGGAAGCAAAAGGGGAAAAGCAGCTGAAGGCCTGCTCCAGCCCAGACCCAGTACGCCTATCATCAGGAAGAACCAATCCTGCTGGGAAGAGACAGGCTGGGTCATGAAGGCATTGAGAGCAGCCCTGAGGGGAGGGACTTGTGGGTGCCTGGTGGGTGAGAGGTGGACATGGCCCATCCACATGTGCCAGCACCCAGAACCTCGTGTGAGAAACAACACTTACTTTTAAAATTTTCAAAAGTTTATTAAAACTTAACACAACAAAGGACTGAAGAAGGAAAAAAGACAGCGCTGGGAGCAAAGAATTAAACTGTCATGTGCTCACCTACAAAATGGCTTCTCTGCCTTTTATACCTTTGGTGTTGCATCAGTGTGGGCATTAGCCTGGCAGAGGCACAGGCCCAGGCAGATCTCACCTCTGGCAAGCCCTGGGAGGCATTTGTTTAACTTAAGGTGAGACAGAGATCTCCTCCCAGGTGGCTTTGCCATTATTATGTTGACGAACACAAATTCTGCTCCCCAATTGGTTGTCAATGTTCCATACTTGGTTATATCTCTAGACCCCTCTACTCCCAAGCTTATATATTGCCACTCCCCCCTCATTTCTGGTCTTTGGTGTTTCATCCTTACAGCCTGTGGTTTCTGGGCGCTGTCCCTATTTTAGTTTCCTATTAAAGTGTGTTTTCTTTTTCAGACACACCATTGCACCTGCTCCCTCTTCAGTGCCGCATTTGCCCTGAATATCAGGGAAACTAAAAGACGTGTCGCAGCCACCCTCATTGCAACAACTGGCACCGTGAACAGGGATGCTGATATTCAGGGCTCTGTTTCGCCCGCGCAGCTGGGGATAGCTGACAGGTAGGCCAGTGCTTCCCACAATTGCTGCTGCACCAGGGTCCAGTGGTTTTGTTGTCGAAGGCAATGGACCTCGACCCGGATCGGTGGGATGATGATGGTTTTGCCTGTGGAGGATTGCAGGTGAGTTTTGGCGAAGCACAGGACCTTTATAGCTCATTTTGCCACTGTGTCTTAAAATACATGCTCAAGTCCCATCATTGATTTGAGGTGTTCTAGTGTCTGTTCTGCCTAAGGAGGAGAGAGAGAAAAATGAGTGGCCAGATGTCCAAAGATGGGCGTATATGAACACTTTAAATTAATTCTAACAGACCAAGAGAAAGAATTTTCAAAGAAAGAATTGAAACTAATTGTGAAATGGATTTCAAAAAATTTCCCTGACTCCTCTGCTAATGAAATTTGTACCATCAAGTTTTGGGACTCAGTGCGAGTTAAACTATAAAATGTCTCCACTAAAAGGGACCCTATCACACCCCTCATGCTCCCCATCTTCCACATTATCCCTTGAATCCCTTCACCAGCAAGCAGGAATTGGAGGTGACAGCAACAGTCTCCAAAGTGTAGAACTGATTGCATTTAAAGGACCGGACTGATGAATCGCTACCACCAAACCTTTCGAGGTAAGAACTAGAACACCTGTAGTTTTATGGGGGAGAGACTTTTAATGCAGTGGGGGATCCACCTCAAGATGGATTTTTAATTTGGGCCATTGAGCAGCGCAGCACTCTTAAGTGACATGGAAGACCAATGACCCTGTGTGGGTCGATCAATGGCCCCTAGCAGAGGAAAAATTAGCTGTGCTATATTCTCTTGTAGAAGAACAACTCAAAAAGGGACATATAACACCTACCAGCAGTTCTTGGAACACCCCCATTTTTGTTATCAGAAAGTCCAACAAGAAATGGCAGCTCCTACACGACCTCAGAAAAATCAGCGAGGTCACAGTAGAGATGGGCACTCTCCAGCCAGGTCTTCCCTCATCAACCATGATCCCTAGAGACTGGCATCTAATCATTATTGATTTAAAAGACTGTTTTTTCTATATATCTCTACATCCGGATGATGCTCCTCATTTCACCTTTTTGTTGCCAACTATTAATAGACAAGCTCCTCTTCAAAGATACCATTGGATGGTGCTTCCCCAAGGGATGGAAAACGGTCCCACTATTTGCCAATGGTTTGTAGCTAAATTTTTAACTCCTGTCCGTGAAATTCATCTACCACTATATGGATGAAATTCTCCTTGTGGCCAAGAATATCTCAACACTAAACACACCATTATCAGACACTGTCACCGCTGTCCAAAAAGCAGGATTAACTGTCTCAGAGGAAAAAGTACAGAGAACTGCACCATGGAAGTATTTGGGGTGCCAAATTTCATCACATACTGCGCGATTGCAGCATCTACAGCTTAATGAAAACCCTCAAAGCCTACATGACATCCAAAAACTCCTCGAGACCATCACGTGGGTAAGACCCCTGTTGAGGATTTTAAGTTAAGACCTAGATCCTCTGTTTACATTATTAAGAGGGGATACAGCCTTAGACTCCCCAAGGCACCTAACGATAGAAGCAAATAATGCACACCATAAAGTATCACAAGCCATACAAGCTCATCAGGCACATTGGGTAGACCCCTTATAACCCTTTTTACTGATTGGTCTGGGGAAAAAGTCCCAACCTTATGCTCTAATTTTTCAATGGGCCTCTATGTTACCTGGCTCTTTATTAATCTTAGAGTGGATTTTTCTTTCTCATCAGCCAGGAAAAAAATTATTACCCAACCTGAGATGATAGTTCAGTATAATTATAAGAGCTAGATCTCGCTTAATTTCCCTACCTGGGAAAGACTTCTCAGTAATTTTTCAACCCCTAATCCCTTTGTATTTAAATTGGCTCTTGCAATAATCAGAACATCTCCAAATTGCTTTAAAAAATTATGGAGGCCAAATTTCCATTCACTGTCCCAAGCACAAATTGCTACACTCTTAAGTTTAATTTAATTCCTAAGCCTTTAAAAAGTAATCAACCCCTGCAAGCCCTTACTCTATTTACAGATGGGTCTAAAAAAATCCATAAATCTGTAATAACTTGGCAAGACCCTAAGACCAACAATTGGCAATCCGATATTGAAATTGTTGACGTTCCTCCTCAAATTGTAGAATTAGTGGCTGTTGTTAGAACATTTTCTAAATTTACTTGCTCCTTCCCTTTAACTTAATTACAGATTTAACGTATATAGCAGGAATTGTTGAAAGGGCTGAGAATTCATTTTTGAAAGACATTACTAATGATCAACTATATTTCTTGCTTAAAAACCTAATCTTTCTTCTTTCTCAAAGACAGCATTCCTATTTTGTTACACATATTCGATCCCACACCTCTCTGCCTGGACCATTAGTAGAAGGGAATGCACGAGCTAATGTATTAGCTATGATTACACAAACAATCTTACCTAGTATTTTTGAGCAGGTGAAGCTTAGTCATGCATTTTTCCACCAAAATACCTATGCATTGAAGAGAACATTTGACATCACTCGACACCAAGCAAAAGCGATTGTATGTACATGCCCTAGTTGTCAAAAATTCTCTCCTTCACCTATTATTTACCTGTTAGAACAGGAGTCAATTCTAGGAGACCCATAGCCTGCAAATATGGCAGTAATGTCATTTATTATTCATCTTTTGGGTGTTTTAAGTATATTCATGTATCTATTGATACCTTTTCATTTCACCTGCCATTTTTGCCTCAGCCCGCATTGGAGAAGCAACTGCTGACACAATCAAGCATTTCCTTTAGGCCTTTGCAACCCTAGGTATCCCTAAAAAAATAAAAACTGATAATGGCCCAGCTCATGCTTCCTGCAAAATGCAAAATTTCTTTAACCATTGGGGAATTACCTATAATACTGGTATTCCACACTCCCCCACAAGCCAGTCTATTTAGAAAGAGCCCATAATTCTCTTAAGTGCCTTTTGGATAAACAGAAAGGGGGAGTAGAAACTATGTCCACCACAGAAAGATTAAGCAAGTCAGTGTCTGTTTTCAGTTTTCTAAATAACTCATTCATGGAACCCAATCCTCCCATTATTTGGCACTTTTCTAATACCTCACAAGCCCAATTAAAGGAAAGTCCGCCAGTATTAAGAAAAGACCCCAAAACAAATCAAATTCTAGGGCCATTTCCATTAATTACCTGGGGGAGGGGATATGCTTGTGTCTCCACGGGTAAAGGACCTCAGTGTACCCCACCAAGAAATATCAAACCTTATTTACAGCCACTGAACAGCAACCCACCAGAGGGAATCCAAGATCCATGTCACAACAAGAGTCACCATGATGACTCCTCTCAAAAAGACCCACAAGAACCTTTTGATCACCCTCCTCAACCTATTGGAGATAGTACTCTAACTAGTGGATGGGCAGTCCCACAACCAAGACATGTCTGGGTAACCTTAGCAAAAACTGTAAAGCAAGACACCCTGTGCCCGTCTGTGCCTGTCTGTCACTAGCCCTGATGACCCTTTTTCCACCTGATTAGTAGAGTTACCTACAGGTGTGTGGCCAATAACTGAGGATGCCATCTGCAGCATGCAAGGTGATCTTTCAAATGGCAAATAGAAACATAATCCTGTTGATCACTGAGACTACTGGACCCCGAAACTTCTACATGCAACATTTGAACCTCACGAATTGGAAATTCTTGGCTCTGTAAGAATGGATTTTTGTATTAAATTTTATTACAGACCAAGATGGAGAAGTTGGCAGTCTAGATCGAGACTCAAAATCGAAAATGATAGAAAAATTATTAAGCGAGATGTTTCCCCATACCACCCTGCATACAAAAATCAGAGCCAATGGTGTAATTACACCTCATCCATCACTTCGTGGTCCAGTAGTCATTATAGGCTCAGGGTATGTTTCTCATTTGTTGGGATAGAGCATGGCCAGGCATCCCATCTCATATTAAAGGGGGATCATGTAGCCTGGGGAGGCTCACCTTACTGGTACCCAGCATTAGAACAGCATACAAGAAAAAGATTAGAGCAAAAAGATCTACACATTATTTCTAAGCCGATTGCAAAAATGACATAACCTATTGGAGTAAAAGCAGAAGAATTGCAGCCTCTTTGTTATTGCTTTGGGTAGCTGCAGCCAAAACATTAGGTCAATTAGATCATCTCAGGTGCCTACTAAGTAAACAAACTAATGCTACCTCTATTGCCTTAAGTGGCCTGCCTCTCAGACATGGAAACCATTAGACATGCCACCTTACAAAACAGGGCAGCAATAGATTTTTTACTCCTGGCACATGGGCACGGCCATGAGGATTTTGAAGGAATTTGCTGCATGAACCTATCCAGCCACAGCGAGTCAATTCATAAGAGCATTCAAGTACTACAGGAATTTTTAAGAAGCTTCAAATAGAAAACAAAGACTGGTTTAATGAACTTTTTAAAGGTTGGGGTCTAAAAGGTTGGGCTTTGTCCATAGTTAAAACAAGATTGTTAATTCGCATTATTATCATAGCTGTATTGCTAATAGTTCCATGCCTATTTACATGTTTCTATGAGATTTTACAAAAATCCTTCAGTTCTATCTTTTTAGTCAAAAGAGAAGGGGGAGATGTGGGCATCAGCTTGGCAGAGGCACAGGGCCAGGCAGATCTCATCCTTGCAAGCCAGACCTCAGCTTCAAGCCCTGGGAGGCATTTGTTTAACTTAAGGTGAGACAGAGATCTCCTCCCACGTGACTTTGCTGTTATTATGTTAATGAACCCAAGTTCTGCTCCCCAATTGGTTGTCAATGTTCCATATTTGGTTACGTCTCTAGACCCCTCTACTCCCAAGCTTATATATTGCCACTCCCCCCTCATTTCTGGTCTTTGGTGTTTCATCCTTACAGCCTGTGGTTTCTGGGCGCTGTCCCTATTTTAGTTTCCTATTAAAGTGTGTTTTCTTTTTCAGACACACCATTGCACCTGCTCCCTCTTCAGTGCCACATTTGCCCTGAATATCAGGGAAACTAAAAGATGTGTCGCAGCCACCCTCACTGCAACAAATCAAGTAACCCTGGCCCTTCCCAAAGTCTGCCAATCAACTCTTCTTCACCGTCCATTGGTGGAGACTGCTTTCTTGCAACTTGATTGGAGCTCAGGTGCTGTCATGCCGTGCCTCCTAGTAACAAGCCTTCCCTCCTCCCAAATTCCTGATGCAAGGGGCACAAGTACATGCCCTCCTTCCACATGTCCCGACTACCAAGGCTGTCCCTTGGCAACTATAAGAGAGGGGGGATTGGGGGGAAGGGGACTATGGGGAGAACAGAGGACGTTTAAACAACAAATCACAATAATATAACTATACATCAATAAAACTTCTCTTAACATGCACATCATATTCATCCCTTAATTGTGAGAGCCAA
>VXBB01019309.1:27879-69096 GCA_013399915.1 Illadopsis cleaveri
CCGCGGAAGCCACAGCAATAGCTCCCGACCGCGCCCGCGCGCGGTGGCTGCCGGGAGTTGTAGTCCCGGTCGCGCCCAGGTGCGGCGCCGCGCGGGGGCCGCTGGGAGGCGCGGTCGCCCCGGGGCAGGTGCGGTGCCGCCCCCATCCGAACTACANGAAGGCGCCGTGTTCTTGGCCGCCTGTTCCAGCGGCGACACCGAGGAGGGGAAGAGGTTGCTGGGCCGCGGCGCCCGTATCAACACCACCAATGTGGACGGGCTGACAGCCCTGCACCAGGTACCGGGGCCGAGGGGGCGGCCTGGCTTTGTGCACCCTCGGTCAGCACCGGGCCGGGGGGCACAGCGGTACCTGCAGCCCCGGCCGAGGGTGTTGGTAAACAAACGGTTCAGTACTTGATCCGGGCCCCGTCCGGCGCGTTCAGCCTGTGTCAGAGCACAGACCGAGGTGGTTCCAGTCGGGCAGTGGGATGTACCAACTTTTCACAAGGTTATTAAATAGGTTAATTAGCAAAATAAAGCTGGGGCTGGCAGGGCTGCGGGCCTGACTAGGCGGCCAATTTATTGATTTTTTTAAAATTTAGGATGTGATTGGGGTCTCCTGAAGTGCTGGCAAAATTTCCCGGGAGGACTGCGAATTTTGCAAGGTCAGGAGTGTCTGGCCAGTTCTTGTGTTGTCTTTTATCAGAGTTGCCTTGAAGCTCTCCACACTGCTCCTTGGCAGAGAGCAGAGAGTGGCCGCATGGCCGATTTGCAACGTAGATTCTATTAATAGTCATCCAAATGTGAAGATGGTACAAAGTGGTTGCAGGAATTGGCTGCAGAGCGGTAAAGCCTTGACTGTCAAGAAACATGTACTGTGTTCTGTCTGTAGCTTTTGCTGCTCTGGTATAAATGAGCAGGAATGCAAGGGAACATGCAAAATTATCTCCTGGAATATTGGGAAACCTGTTGCTGTCCAAGGCTGATTGAGAATTTAGCAGAGCATGTGAAATCAGTGTCTCAGATTTGTGCATCTGGTCAGTGAAATGAATGTGATTTGGATCCAGGCCAGCTTTGGGAAAAAAAATTTCTTAGCTCGAGATAGTGTAGATTAAGCATGTAGTGTAGCAACTGGAGTGGAGGAAAAAAGCTCAGTTCAGGAATAACATCTGGAACAAATGTGTTTGCAAAGAATAATGTGTTAACAGCACAAATAGCAGGACAGTTCTTGAGTTAGTCAGGATTTCTTCTTTGCTGGGCTGATGTTACGGAAGCATTTGGGACACGTACAAGGTGGTTCAGGGGCTTGCTGACTCCTGGCTGTTAGGGAGCAAGGGGCAGGGAAATTCATTCATTTTGGTTTGGACTTCCAAAAATAAGTTGTGAAGCGAAGAGCATGCAAGCTTACAGACTGTCAGGTTGAATAAGACTTCAGCTGGCAAAGCAGTGACCTTTGTAATGGCTGGGCCTTTTTCTTGGTTATTTGTGGAGTTTGGTATAGCAACAGCAAATAAATTGCCCTGCATTAGTAATCTCCAGTACAGCACATGTACATTTATTATCAAATAAGTAGTCCTGTAGACACTCGTAAGAACCAACTACTGAAAAGTTGGTTATATAAAGCATTTTGACAGCCAGGAAGGCTGAATTTAAGGTGGATACATGATAGAGTTGGGATGACTTCATGAGGAGTTTCTAGCCAGGATCGATTGTGATCCTCTCTGAAGGGCCTGGGCCTCTTGCTGCTGTGGGTAACGTGAAGTGTTTGGACTCTGACGGCAGGCAGTGAACTCAGCAAGGTCACACTCCTGGAGACCATGGCAAGCCATGTATTGACAGGCAGGCTGCAAATTGAATTCTGTATACCTAAAGGATACAAAATATGTGCCTTAGGAGCACAGTATCGGGTGACACTGGCTAGTAACGCCTAGGGCTTGATACTTGGGAGAGCTTGGATGAGTGAACAGTGGAGCAGATGCTGGCACTACCAACCAGCTGCTTATGTGAAGTGTTTCGTCACAAACTTGACAGAAAGGGAGCGTGACCTTACTGTGATTGGAATAAAAACTTTGTTCCAATGTCCCATGGATGTAATAACAGTTTTGCTGAAGAGTGACAAGATGTTCTTGCACACCCAAATGGAGCAAATGCTGTTTTGTTAAAGGTTTTGCTGTGCATGTGTATCTTGAGTTTGTGAATCTCTATCAGATGAAAATGTTTATTAGCATGGTCAAGGAGGTTGTTATGAGTTCCGTTCTCTGAACCTGTCCAAAATAGATTTGTTTTCATGTTGCTTGGAGGATAACACTGCCTATGGTGAAGCATCAGCTGAGGCCAGGTGGGGATCCCCAGAGCACTGGTTGACAACTGGAATGATGTAGTACATGTGAGGATATTTGAATAACTTCTCTTAGTATTAGAAACACAATGTTACATTACAGGGCAGATGGTAGTGACAGTGTGCTCTTGTTTAATGCCTGTGCAACCAAATGGCCACTCATTGAGGAACAAACTCCTACACATTGAAAAGAGCTGGCTTTGTTGACAGAAACCTTAGGTAAAATAGGGGGTTTTTGTTAAAGAATTTAATATATGAGATTTGCTCTGGATGAGCAATCAGGTCTTTTTAGGTAATGGAAGGGTTAACCAAGTCAATTGACTTAATTTGTCAGCGTTGGCAGCTGCTCCCACAAAACCTAAGACCAATCTTGCAAATTGGGTCAGTTTGTTTGAAGCGCAGGCTGGCCCCAAATATTGTGTGTGTGTGTGTTCTGGTACCTGGGCCACTGAGGCTAAAATCCATTGTGTACTTGCTGTGTGAGAAGCTGGCTTGGCTATTTATAACCACAAAGCTGTATTTTGAAAATAACCTTTTCAATTACAAATGATGTTTCTGAGCCTGCAGCCTGTGTCACTGCTGTCTTTGGAGGCACCAGCTGCTGCACAGATCTGCATCACAGCCCATGTCTGGAACCTGTAGGGTGGCTTCAGCTGTACTTTGTCTAGCTCAGTGCCTGCAGAATGTTGCTGGATGAACATCAGTCCCATATTTTCAATGATTAACTTACATTATATCCACTGAATTGCTTTTGACAATGATTTTGTGTCTAATGCGGAATGGAAAGGGAGATACTAGTTAAATGGTGAACATTTAGAAATCATCAAGAAAACTGCTACCAGTTGGTGAAATGAACTATTGGTGGTAGTTGAACTTCTTTAGTGTTTGCAGGTGATGGGAAATGGGTATGAACTGCTCCTCTGTCTCCTGGGTGATGGATAAAACCAAAGAGTAAACTTATATGAAAATTGAGTCTTAAGGGAAAAACATTCTGCTGCTTCTAGTTAGGAAAGCATCTCCCAATATAGTAATAGCAATGCTTGTTTGTCTTCAAGGACTTGTTCACAAAGGATGACAGACAGTGAAGATTGTTTATCCTCTGTCTGTCCTTTGATGATTTACTCTGTATTTCCCTTTAACCTGTTCCAAGGAGAAGTTAGTTGCTCATAAATAACTCCTGTGTCCTTTACAGTACTCTGCAGTACCTTGGCGGTTGCTGTTGATTTTGTTTTCAGGTGCTGGGTGCCTGTGCTAATTCAGCAGCTGCTTCCTAAATAGTCAGGTACTTTGTGCAGTGACTCTGGGTTAGGTGGAGACTGTTTGTTATTCTCAGTTTGTTATTCCTCTTTCTGAGCCTGTAAAACTGCAGGCATGTCTGGTTGCTTCTCAGAGCTTTATAAGGTAGCATCTGTGTCAAAAGGTTTGGGTAATTTTCAGTTGCTGCTCAGCAAGTTTGCCATTTCCTCATACAGGTTGTGTGCAGCCGTTAGAAGGCCGGAAGCAGCAGAATTTTTGGACAGTCCAGAAACCAGACAGAGGTAATAGGGAGCACTCTGCCCCATTACAGCAGTCTGGAGGCTATTGGAAGAGGCAGTGATATGCTAACACTGGAACAAAATCTGGGGACTGAGGGGAAGGAGGAAAGGATTCCGCCACCACTTCCATGTTCAGCACTAAACCATGTCCCTAGGTGCCACAACTATACACTTTCTGAACACTTTCACGGATGGTGACTCCACCATGTCACTGGGTGACCTGTGCTAGGGCCTGACCACCCTCTTGGCAAGAAATTTTCCATAATATTCAACCTAAACCTTCCCTGGCACAGCTTGAGGCCTTTCTCTCTCACCCTGTCCCTTGTTCCCTGGGAGCAGAGCCTGACCTCCCCTGGCTGCACCCTCCTTTCAAGGGAGCTCTGCAGAGCCAGAAGATGCCCCCTGAGCCTCCTTTTCTCCAGGCTGATCCCTGCCCCGCCCCCCCCACTCCTTTAGCTGCTCCTGGTGTTTCAGACCCTTTCTCCAGCTCCATTCCCTTCTCTGGACACAAAATTTCTTAATCACCAAAAGGTAACAGCTGGTCTGTGCCCTGAAAGGTCCTTACCTTTCAGATAATGCAACTTACAGTGGCATGACAACTCTGGAATAATGTTCAGGTGCCCCATCTTTGGGGCATCACAGCTGTGGTTTAAGGTGGTTCAGCTTCTGATCTTTAAGTTGGTGATGATAGCATCATAAATCAGGCTGCATTTTTTAAGATTGGGTGGCTGCATTGCCTAAAAATACATTAATTCCTGGAATAGAAGGTTATCTAGGGAGAGTCATACCTTTCCCACCATGATGTGTGGAGTTCCTTCATGAAGGTGTTCTTCTGCCAGGAAAAATAAAGTTGCAAGTTTCTTGTGCCGCATGTAACACTGCTCATCAAAGTGAAATATGGCACTGTCAAAAATAGGGTTTATCACTAGGGTGAGTGAAATGGGGTTTTTGGGTTTCAGTTATAAGTGGGAATTCAGTAGCATGTGCCATCCCACGGGACTCTGAATAAAGTGAGAGAGCTTGGAAGATGCCTACAATACACCAGGAATTTATGAGCCAAAATAGTTAAAATCTGAAGTGCTGTTTTATCAACCTCATGCTTTTATTCTCTTCCTTTTGGCTTACTCAGTCCCTGTTTTGACTTGATATTTTCATCAAGGGTTCAATTGTCTTTCCCTTGCATCTCTATTTCCAAGCAATCTCCTGAGTGGGCAGAATTAACTGTAGACTACACAAACTAACCTTGAGCAGCAATTAGAGACTGGGAGAGCTGCTACTGCTGGCACCAGGGCAGGAGACCTTCCTCTGGTTTGGCTTGGGGCACTTTCAACTGGTTGGTTTGGCTTCTGAAGACAACCACATCATTTACTCAATACTGGGTACCTGGGAGGAAAGTCTGCATTTTAGTAAGTAGATGGGTATTTGGGAGGGGAAATGTGTACCTTCATTGCTTCCTTCCTCAGCCTTTGTTTATCCTGCTCAGTGATTCCATGCATCAGGCTCCGCTGCTCCCCATAAACACTGAGCAAGGGAGCTGGTGGGATTTTCAAAAACAACTTGCTTCATGGCAGCAGCTGGAAATGCTGACCCTGGTCCCTTAGTGCTGCCCATAGAAAGGTTCTCATCTCCACTAGAGCTGCTGGGCAGTCTGGAGTTCTGGCCTCACATGGAAAGCTCATTTGGAAAGCAAAGGTCTTTTAGGGAAAGCTTCTTGTGCCTAATGTATGCTGAAAGCTTTCTGACTTGCGCAGATGAAATTCTTGAGCCTGCATCAGAGGTGGAGACAAGTTTTCCATGCTGCATACTTGCCTGAATCAACATAGTTTGATAAGGTTGAAAGCCAGCTCAGCAAAAATGCAGGAATGAGCAATGAATGCGGTGCCTGGACAGACCCTGCTCCAGAATCACAGGGTCCTGCAGCTCCTGCTGGCATGACTGGAAACATTCAGTGTTTGTGCTCAAGCATTTAGTACATGTATGTGCAGAACTCTAAGTAACCTAGATGAAACTCTCATCATCCTGGCATTATTTTTTGCAATTCATAATACCTTTTGCTTATTTTAATGGGGAATGTTAGGGCTGGGATCTGTTTCTATTTCAAACCATTTTAGAAATTTAGAATTCAGACTAGGTACTGTGGGGCTTGTGAGATGTCACAAGTGCTGTGTTTTGTAATATACTGAGATAATAACTGACTAATATTAAAATACAGGACTTCTGAGTTGGTTTGCTGGCTCCCAATTGAGGATTATTATATACCATCAGTCAAAAAGGCTTGTCATATTAGAGCAATCAGTTTTAAGAAGGTTGGGAGAGGGGAATATTACATAAGTGGTTGTATAAATTGGTATCTTACTCCTTCTAACTTTTGAATACAAATGAGGGCAGGTGAAGCATTAAATATTCTGAAACATTGTTTTAAAAAAAATATGTTTGTGCAGAGGGCTGGAGTAAAAAAATGAAAGAGAAACCCAGAGCCTTTCAGGGGAATGGCAGCCCCTGCTATGCAGTGACAGGATCCCCAGCTGAGTGAACCGTTTGACCTAGTGATGATGGTATGGCCCCAGCACGGTGAGGGTGCCCAGTATAAATCCTGGGGTCTGAGTCTGCAGTTTATTTTGAGCTGTCCTGGTAAAGGGAGGTGCCACAGCTGTCCCTGCAATCTCCTTTCTTGGGCTGCAGCAAACTGATCTGCACAGGGAGGAAAGGTGCAGCTTGTAGGAGGAGCTGGGCCATGGGCCTTAGCTGGAAAACTTCACTTGCTAAAAATTTTGAGACCAGGTTAGACAGGGCTTTGAGCAGCCTGGTCTAGTGGAAGGTGTTCCTGTCCATGGCAAGGTGTTCAATGAAATGCACCTTAAGGTCCCTTCCAACCCAAACCAGTTTGTGATTCTGTGAATGAACGATTTGATGGGGATTTAGGTGCCTGTTTTCATGGAGCTCAGCATAAATGGACTTAAAAACAAGCTCATGGTGAGTATAGTCTATCCAGGCCTGTGCAGAGATGTTTCAAGCTGCTGTGAACATGAAAAGGAAGCAGTGGGACCCAGAGTATGGCTGTGAGATGAAGCTCCAACCTGCACAGCTTCGGGGAGCCAAATTTTATTTCCTCCCTGCACTCCTGAGATGTCCCACCTCTTGCTGTGGTGAAACATGACCTTTCTTAAATACTTAATTCTTAAAATGTTTTTCAGAGGAAATTTGCTTTTCTGCATTTCCAGACTAATGAGCACAATACCTCACATTGCTAACAGCCAGATCCCGGGAGTCAGGCTTCTCTTTTCACATCAAGCTGTTGACAATCAAGGACATCAAAATTCCTGATTTAGACACATACGTAATTTCTCATGTCAATTTTCAGTCATAATAATTACAATGTGCAGTGCTTAGGAGTGATCAGTATTTTAGAAAATACATCCATGTGTTCCCTTGTTAAATATTTTCCTGTTAAACAAATTTTGGAAAAATCTGTCTCCTTCCAGCTTTATACTCTTAAGCTTAAATATAGGCTTTGTTGATCTGAAAACAACCAAAATAACTGATCATTCACTCTTAAAGAGTAAATGGTATGATTTATTTTTCTTTAATGCTGAATTGTTTGGGATTTTTATAGCTTGTTTCCTGTGGCAGGACAAAATAGAACACTCTTAACTTGTAGGAGTCTCAATGGAAATGTTTCTATAATACAATAAGCTGACCTTGCAGAGGGACACAAGGAGCTTCAGTGTTGCTTTTCCAGCATTCAGCCTTGCTCATAAATCTTTGTGAGATGTACAGAATGCAGAGTGACCACCTGCCATTAGCTTTTTATGTGTCACTGCCTTTTCAGGGTAAAACTAAACCTGGCCCCTGTCCGATCCCCTGAGCCAGAGCGTTGATTTGCCGCAGTGATTGCTCACCGTCCATTTCTGGAATCTCTCTGAAGCCACCTCCTATTTATAATTTGTGATTCCCTGCTGTATCAGTTAATGCGATTTCGTATCAAAGCCTGGTGGTTTTTTATATCTGAAATAGTACGATAGCAACAAGTCCTAGTACAGGCTTGTCTAAACACAAGTGCTGGCTCAGTGAGGGGATTCTAGCAGTGGTTTAGGCAAGTGAGGTGAATCTGTGTGGGCTCTGCCCAAACCTAGCTTATATCTATTTAGTTTGGACCTGTAAATAGAGTAGCATCACCCAGAGGAATGTAAACCAGCATGAAGCTGGTAGGGCCTGCACAGGGAGCTGCTCCCAGTTCACCACGTGGGCTTTGTGCTTGAATTGAAGCATCCAGAAGTGCTGCTGGTTTCATTCTGAAGTCAAAGTATGAAGCATCTTCATCTTCCAGGATTGAAATTCATATAGATTGTCAACCTTACCCAAAACAACTATTAATTATGGATTATCTTAAGCGACAATTATAAAAAGCAGGAACTTTATTTAAAAAGCAGCTTTTTACACAGACAGATGGTAATAGGGCAAGGGGGAAGAGTTTTAAGCTAAAAGTGAAGAGGTTTAGATTGGATATTGGGAACAAATTCTTCCCTGTGAGGGTGGAGATGCCCTGGCACAGGTTGCCCAGAGAAACTGTGGCCACCCCACTCCTGGAAGTGTCTATGGCCAGATTGAACAGGGCTTGGTGCAACCTGAGATAGTGGAAGGTGTCCCTGCCCATGGCAGGTGACAGAACTGGATGAGCTTTAAGTTCCATTCAAACCCAAACCAGCCTGGGATTCTGTGATCTCTGACAATTTGATACTTTCTGTGAGACATGTGAATAGGGATTTCCCTCTTAAAAGATTAGTGGGACTGGGTAGCTCTGACCCAGCTGTCTGTGAATGCTGTGGCTTGCTTTAATGTTCTGGTATACCCAAATCTATACGGGTATGAATACAGGTATATTTATATCATTGCTCTGGGTTACATCATTAGCGGAGACCCTGCCTGTGCCAACAGAAGTAATCAGAATATTTATCTTAAATACTGTTGTGGTACTGGAGGATGAAATGTTCTGAATTTTTATCTAACTAGCCGTTTTTTTGACCCTGTTACCTCTGTGGTTTCTGTAAGTGAGATGACATACTCAGCATAGACAGCTTTGGTGTTTTTGTGGAGCGCAACTAAATCTGAGCAACTGGTTGCATTAGCAGAACCAACACATGTCCAGGAAGAGGTGCATATCCTGAGCCTGGGTAGGAGTCTGACTGCACCTGTGACACACTTTACACTTGCCAACTGTCTGATCTAATTTTTTTTCAAGTGCTGTGAACATGCCAGTAGTAGTTTCTGCGCTAGTGAACCCTAGGCCCTTACTTGTGCATTTTAATGAATATCACAAATGAAGTTGGTATGACTGACATGTATTAATGTAATCATTGGTGTTAGCAAAAAAATATTCCACTGGCCAAGATGCTTTCAAAGCAACTTGATGGTGGTGAAATGCTACACTCTAGCCTATTACCAGCTCATCTTACATTTTTTATGCAAGATGTGGGTTTTAGGAGTCTGCACCAAATATTTCAAGCAGAATTATGAATTCTGGGCTGAAATAGCTCTCTAGAACAGAGGTAAAAAGAGCTGCTGACTTGCTTCCAAAGGAAACAGTGTCTGGGTTAAACCTTCAAAGCTGGTTCCATCACTTGATGGCTGACTTTCAGTTCTTCCCTGGCTTCATGCTCCTTCCCTGTGCTCTCAGGAAGCTGACTGGTCTGCTCCATGCCTCAGCCAGCTCAACTTAGTGTGGGCTGATGTTCTCATCATACCCTTTTAGGGGAATCTGTGTACCCGGCAAGGCTTTGAAAGGTAGAAGTTGTGTTCAAAGGGACTGTTTCAAAGGCTTTTGAAAGTCACTGTTGAGTTGCAGAGTCTCTTCCAGACAGTTGTATGGATGGTCCATAGAAACAGTTTATTGTGGCTGTCCAGCCTCTGTTTTCCTTACTCTTCTTGAGAGTTTGGCAGGTGGTTTCCTGCAGAGCTGC
This sequence comes from Illadopsis cleaveri, assembly GCA_013399915.1. NCBI lineage: Eukaryota > Metazoa > Chordata > Aves > Passeriformes > Timaliidae > Illadopsis > Illadopsis cleaveri. The sequence continues at coordinate 37,689 of VXBB01019309.1, forward strand.
TTTACAGCCAGCTGCCCTAATCTGCTGGTGCAAGGGCTTATTCTGTTCTGGGGCAGGACAGTGTGTGCCTCTGTTATCCTTTATAAACACTCCATCAGGCCCTTTGTCCAGTCTGTGTAGATCCCTCTGAGAAGGATCTCCTGCCCCAGCCATGCCAGCAGTTTGCTATCCTCTGCAGACTTGGTGAGAGTGCTCTCTACCCTATAATTGGTGTTAATAGAGTTTGTTGATGAAGACATGGATTTGTATTGACCCTGTGTCAGCCCTGAGGAATGCTGCTGGTAATCACCTGCTAGCTGGACTTTCTGCATCTGATCACTTTTTGAGTCTGATACTCTTGCCAACATCAGTCATCTGCTTTTGTGGTCCAGCTCCTGCCTGTTGAAAACACTGGCAGAGACAGTGTCAAAAGGTGTTCCACACTTGCTCTCCTGTCCTCCACACAGGCAGCTTGGAGGGAAATCCAGTTAGGCAAGATTTGTCACTGGTAAATCTACCCTGGGTGTTCCATCTCCTGCTGGAAATGGCTGTCAGGAACATTTTACTACACAGCCTTCGCAGGGTCTACGGTGAAGCTAAGAGATCTGATGTTCCCTGGATTCTTCTAACGTGGTGGGGTGGTGTTTGCATATCATCAGGCCTCCCTTTGTCACCATGACCTTTGAAAGTTGACAGTGATTTGCAGTGACATCAGCTAGCTCCCTCTTAAGCCATATCTGCATCCCACCTGGTCTCAAAAGTGGTCCGTGGTCCATGGTCATTCCTTCCCCCTCATTCCCTGTGTCGAGGCTCTGGTGCTGCACAGTGGAGCTAACAGGACAAGTCTGTGCTTCCTGGGACCTGCACTTAGTCTGTTCCCTCAGGCACATGTCCATTTTGTTGGACCCGGACTGTCACCTGGAATGCTGCGGGAGTTGTGGGCCTGCAGGAAGCTTCAGCCATGCTTGCTTCTGACTCTTTGCAGTGACTGTCAGACATTCCTAGAATCACAGAACTATGGAATGGGTTGGGTTGGACGGATCCTTAAAGATCAGCTTGTTCCAGTCATGGCAAGAACATTTTCCATTAAACCAGATTGTTCAAAGCCCTGTCCAGCCTGGCCTTGGACACTTCCAGGGTTGGGATACTCCTGTGAACACAAACTAACCATTCGCAAGGCATTTTCCTAATTTCTTTACCTCCCTGATTTTCTGCTCCACCAGCCCTCCCGCACCCAAAAAAAAGAAGTAAATTTCATGGGGAGGTCCATGCTGGGAGGGAAATAGATGTTCTTTCCACTTGTCTCCTAGTTCTTCACCATTCAGTCCTGCAGGAACACAGCCAGTGAGCAGTTGCTGTTGTGTCATACCTGTGGTGCCTTCCCTACTTTTTGGTGCAAACTTGCACAGAAACCTCACCATCAATTCCGAATGGCTTGTCTGTCAGCAGACAGTTCTAAGGCATGTTGTGGCCTCTTTTCTTCAGGAGCAGACACGCAATCAGAAGTGCCGCCAGGTCATGTCTCCCAAGAGAGATGACTGTGGATTTCTGCTTTATACTACCACTTTGGTAAATATTTCTTCGCTGTCCTGTAGCACAGACATCAGTAGCTCCTAAGGTTGGATGTAGTCTTATATCGAACTTGGCTGTCCTAATTTTATTAATGGGCTTAGCAATTACTTCCAGTTGCTGAGGAGTGCTTCTTGCTGCTACAGTGTGCTGACACTGTAGGAAATACTGTAAAGCTGAACAGACATTTTTGGCTTTTGGGTCTTTTCTACTTTCAGTCCAGCTACCAATTTAATCACTGCTGCACTTAAGGTATTAACTGTTGCTCAGTGCCATCTGAATATGAGAAGGGAGTGCAGGAGGCACCAGGTGGGGGCTGGACTCTGGGGAGCATGCACAGGCTGTGGGTGATGGTGGCTCAAGACTGAACAGCTCTAAGTCAGCAGGCTCAGCTTGGCCCTTGCAAAAAGAATGTCTTAGTCTCGCTTGCTTAACCTCAGCACTCCATGGGCTTGTCACAAGTCAGTCCCATGGGCCTAGCTGACGCATGTGCCACCCCGGGGAGCTGGGTTTGAGTAGCTTTGAGTGCCAAAGCTTGGTGCAGGCAAAGCCCTGCTCTTGCCAGCAGGTGAGGAAACTGGGCTGATGGGTAGGAGTCAGTGGCTCCTGTGGTTCGGAAACCATGCAAGCAGGGCACTGAGGGGAGAACAGGGCTTGGCAGCTGCCGTCTTTTTCTTAGACCAAGTAGAATAGCCTCTGGCTAGAAGGAGAAGGAACTGGTGGGGGTAACAGCCCTGTTTGACAGTTTGTATCTCTGTATTCTTTTGGATAGTCCTGGGTGGGACTGTTTGTTTGCTGTTCCTGTGCAGTTCCACCATTGTTTGAACCCTGGAGGCTGAAAATTTCAGGCTTCCTGAGCTGAGGGGTGCTGACTCTCAGGCAAGTACCACATTTGACTTGAGACCTTGGGACAGGCTCCTGAGATTGAATGATGGCATGGGGGTTGTGGGTGTGTAGTTTGAATAGTGTTGTGTGATCTCAAAAAGTGTAAAACTTAGATTTTAGTATATAGTAATACTTGGGAGACAAGATGGAGGGCTTTGGGCCTTGTCTGAGTCCTTCTTCTTCCGTCTTCTTCATGGATTTTAGGTGATTTTCTGTAATTGGGTGACAAAGTCCGCGTTGCGGGCCTTGGGTGATCATTATTGGGTCAGAAACATAAATAATATAGGTGTCACCTTGGTATTGGGTACTTATTGCTTGAATAATCTTGGAAAGAGAACTCACCATTTTACCTCATTTTCCTAGCATGCTAGTTGGAGCTCATGGTACATGAGTCTGTATATAGATAAGATGTAATAAACAACCAAGTCCAAACTCGATTCTACGTTTCCTGTGTATTATTCATCCTGACCCTGGCAAAGAAGAACAGAAGCCAAAACCCTCACACACCACGTGTTGGCTGCTCTGCATCACCAGGGCATCCCCAGATGCTGCTCCAGGGCTGCCCAGATGCTTTCTAGACCAAAGTGCTGTTCTGGGGGTTCAAACTGTCCTGGAGCTGTTGCACTTGTTGCCAGGCCCTATGTCACTTGCCTACCAAATGCTATTTGTTTCCCAGACCTTCTGTCACTTAATCTAATTAATTCAGTGGAAAGCTGAAAGGCAGTAGAGTTCCCACCAAGTCCTCAGGGATCCACTTTTCATCCAGGTGCCCTAGGGGCCAAGAAGGCCAGTGGTGTCCTGGGATGCATTGGGAAGAGCATTCCCAGCAGGTCAGGGTGGGATCTTGCCCCTCTGCCCAGCCCTAATGAGGCACACCGGGAGTGCTATGTCCAGGTCTGGACTCCTCAGGACAGGAGGGACTTTTGGAGCTCCTGGAGCAGGACCAGCTGAGGCTGCAGAGATAAGGAAGGGCCTGGAGCATCTCCCGAGGAAAGGCTGAGGGAGCTGGGGCTGTTCAGCCTTGAACTGAGATGGGATCTCATTCCTGTCTATGTCTCCAGGGAGGGCTCAAAGCAGGGCCCAGGCTCTGCTCCCCAGGACCCAGCACTGGCACAAGAGGAATGGGCAGGAGCTGATGCCCAGAAAGTTCCACCTGGACATGAGGCAGAACTTCTTCCCTGGGCAGTGAACAAGAGCTGAACAGGCTGCCCAGAGAGTGTGTGGATTCCCCCTCACTGGGGATATCTCAGACCCATGTAGACATAATCCTGGGCCATGTGCTCTGGGATGACTCTGCCTGAGCAGGGAGGTAGGACCAGATGACCCCTGGGGTCAATTCCAACCTGACCCATCCTGTGATTCTGTGATCCCCAGTGCAATCTGAGCTGCACCCAAGATACTGCTGTAGACAGAGGTACTCAGGTATTGATGTGTCAGCCCTCTGTGCAAAGGCTCCAGACACAATCTTTCCAAATTTCAGATTAGGTCACCCACACCTCTCCTGCGTTTGTACCCTTTCCCTATTCCCATACACATGGATCTGGAAGGTGGGGTGTACGGGGAGAGGTGGGTGCATGAGGATGAGCGTATTTGCTGCAGACAAATAGTACTTCTGTGAACATCTGTGTACTGGATCTATGAAACGGAACTTCCAATGAAGGAAATTAAAAAGTGATGATCTAGTGGAATTTAAATCTTAATTATTTCAAAATGGAAAGAATAATATATTGTTCCTTGTGACATATCATCTTTTATATGTTGTGCATTCTCCTCTCTATCATAAATCACTCTAATAGGTACATGCTCTATTCAGGGAGCACACAGTGTCCATTTTGGGGGGTTTGTTTTGGAGTGTATTGGGAGAATCTGAGTCTTGGATGCAGCTCAACAAAATAGTTTCAAATGACAAATCTATTCCACTTTTGGCATTGTGTGCTGAATAATTTTATGGTGTTTCTAAGTGATACCAGGGCTGCGTGCCGTCAGTCTTTCCTATACAAATATCTCTTAAGATAAAAAATTAAAATTCAGCTTTCTGAGTTTTCCCAAGCTGTGGTATTGACAGAAGAGGTTCCAGAACTACTCAGACAAATGAAAAGTGTCAAGTCTTCAGCATCAGTTGGAACTGGCACATGAAGTCACTGAGCTATTATCCATTGTGTATAATGTATCACTTAAAGCAGCTACCAGGGGATGTCAGCGGGAAGTGACATTTTCCAAAAGGGACTCCAAGAAGAACCTGGGAAGTGATGAACCCAAAGCAGCAACAAGCATGTGGAGAGAAGAAATCTGGTGGAGATAGTACATTTGGATTTCCATAACACTTTTGAAAGCATCTCTCTTTGGAAGCTGTAAGAAAAAAAGCTGTTGTGAAATAAAGAGAGCTCATTAATTACTATCTGAAAGAGAGAAAACAAAGGCTGGCCATAAAGGATCACTTTGCAGGAGGAGGGAGAGTTATCTTGTGCATCTTCTCTGGAGTCTGTGCTGCTCTGCACACCTTTATGTGAGACAGGAAAGGGAATATAGAGTGAGGTCACAGTTTTTAAAGGTTCCTGCATAGTCAAGATAGTGAAGTGTGAGCTGGCCCTGAAGGGTGTCAATATTAGCCTATTTGCTGATAAAATGGGTAGCAAAATTTGGTCTGTAAATGTGGAGTAATGTTTATGGGAAGACAGTGGCTTCTAATCCAGTTGTCACAGGCTGGAAAAGCTTGCATTGTGCCCATGTGTAGATTAGTATTTGCAGTTCTCTATCTACCATCTCAAAAAAATATATATAGTTAAGGGCAAGAGATGGGAAATAACAGCAAGGGGATCAAAGTAATGCATTGGTTTCTATATCAGGAAAGAGCAAAACTGTACGATTCCTTCTGACTGACAGAAAGCCACAAGCACAGATATGATAAAGGCTTCCAAAATTATACGTAAAATGGCATTAGGAATGTTTGGTTTTTCCTACAGGGAAGAATTTGAGGACATCAGAGTTTTAAAACAAATATGTTTTCTCATCCAGTGTAAAATTCAGCTGTGGAACTAATTGCTTCAGGACACAGCTCATGCCAAAGGCTTCAGTGCGTTCAGAATCTGCATGGTGGATAAAATTCTAACCGTGTAAGTTAAGCTCTGGCTTGCCAAGCTCTATGATGAGTGAACGATATAAAGAGCAATTAGAAAAACATTATTTATTGCAGGTGAGAGTCAAGAAGAGAAAATAAGATGGGGGAAAACTAGTAAGGTCAAAAACCTTCTCAAATGTTAAACCGAAAGTTTTAAAGTCAAAGTCCAATGCTTTTTAGAGGGCTTATAATACTATCCTGCAGAAATAGTGGCAATTCTGATTTGTGTTTAGTGGGCAATTTTATTGAATTTTTGGGTAACTTGCTGCAGTGGCATGAAGATTATATTTCATAGTGTCCTCTAAACTATAAAGAATGTGTATATGTTTGAGGTATCATCTCACTAATCCAGGGGGTTTTGAGCATTTTTGTCTTCCTGGCTCCTAGTAGCCTGAACTGATACATCTGACTGAACACACTGTCAAGGTATTCCTGCAAGGGATGGATTTCCTCTTCATCATCTGCACTGGCTTTTTTCATTCTTGAGTGATTGACAAACAGAATTTGACCTTCACAGTCCTAAATGGTTTGTCTTTTAAATTAATATCACTTGAATCATTCTGAGCAAGCATTCCCTCTGCTGAAAAAGATAAGTGGTAAATGTGTCTGTCTCTCGATGAGAGACTTCAGGGCTTTGCCAGCCTGTACAGCAGCAGAGCCAGGGTTTGAACTTCAGAGCATATTGCAAGTGTTATTTTTGTTCCCTTATATTAATAGCTGCTACAGAAGGAGCCTTGTGCTTATGGCCAAATCCTGTCTTACAGTTTTCTGAGTATTGGCTTGTCTACAGTCTACAACTCAGTCCTCAAAATACAGTCTTTTCCATTTAGCTTAGGTGCTGTTAATCTGTATGAAAATTGTTCAGTGTTGCAGAAAGTGAACAGGAAACAAAGCATTGATTGCAGCCCTTGGGAGGGGATCCATGTGCTGACAGCACACCCAGCTTCCTGCAAATTGTGCTTGGGATTTCAATTCAAGCCCTGGCCTAAACAACAACTGCTGCATCTTTTAAATTACTGTGTTGTGGTGATGAAACAAGCCTTCAGAGTCCTGGAGATTTGGTGATACCTATTGTTGACAAAGCTCTTTTTATAATTTATTTATTTTAAACATAGAGTCATGGAACTATTAAGTTCAGAAAAGACCTCCAAGATCATCAGTCCAACCTTTGACCAGCCATCTTGTCAGCCAGACCAGAGCACTGAGTGCCTTGTCCAGTTGGGCCTCAAACACTTCCAGAGATGGGGACTCCACCGCCTCCCTGCATAGCCCTTTCTGTGGCTGACAACCCTTTCTGTGGAGAAATATGATATCCAACCTGAACCTCCCCTGGTACAGCTTGAGGCTGTTTCCAATTGTCCTGTCCCTTGTAGCCTGGGAGAAGAAGCCATCCCCTGTCCTGCTAATGTGTTGTGCTGGCCTGGTCTTAGTCTCTAACCATTCACCCCTTTTCCAGTTTGTTTAAACTTGTTTCCTAATGCTTTGGCTTCGTGGAGCAGTGCTTTGATAGTTTCCTTCTGTGGTAGGACACTGAAAGCTGCACCTCTTCTGCTGCCATGTGTTTGGCATTTTGCTCTTTGCCCAAAAACCAGACTGGACTGTCTCGGTGACAAGACGGTTGCTGCTGGAAAGTTCCAGACGTGGCTGGAAGAGGTCACAGAAACCCTTCTAGTTCAGTCCCTCTGCACTGAGACATGACCAGATTTATCAGAGCTTTTTAGAAAAGACAGTTATTTAATCCCTTCCTAAACATCATCATAAAGCGCTTGTCTGTACCTCTCCCAGGAGACGAGAAGCTTCAGTGCCTGGCGGGCTCAGCTGGAACCACAGGTAGTGTGCTTCGTGCTTCAGCAGCACCCCTCTGAGTCATTCAGCCAGCCCTCAATTACCTGCTGGGGATGGAGAGGAGGGTATGGAAATGCTAGATTAAAAGTAATGGTGTCAGTCATTGATGCTTTAACAACATATTAGTGAATGCTGTGGTGGAAGACAGAGACCCCCAGGAAGCAGTGTGGAGCTGTCAGGGCCAGCATGTGCTGCAGCACAGCAATGCTGGGGCTGCTCTCACCTCGTGAGTGATTCCCCAGTGATGTGTCCTTTATGTTCTTGTTCTGCCTTTGGATTCTCCCACCTGAATGTAGGAATATTCCTATTTTGCTTCATTTTAAGAATGTTTATGAGACACTGTTTATGAGAGGATGGGCTCTGCTTTCTGGAGCTCACCGCCTTCTCTACTTTGGTTCCATCTCACAGCAGTAAAATGTGATCTCTGATTCTCTTTTTGCTGAACAGGAGAGACAGAACTTGGCCCCATTAGTCAGTGCTGATGGGACCTTTGGCAGAGTGTTCCCACAGGGAACTTGTCTCCCTCAGGGAATTACAGGCTGTGGATTCCCTACCCAGCCCCATCCCCGCTGTGTAGCTGCAGTGGGTTGGGGTAGCAGCTGTGGGGAGCAAATGTGGAACAAATGTCCTGGTTTCCCCAAACCTTTTATAGCTTGTTCTCTTTTTATCTTTCTGACATCTTCTTCAGCCATTTTTTTTTTCCCCAAGGAGTTTAATTCAGTGGTACCCTAGAAATAGCATAAACCATATTTGTGATGCCACAAAAATCCTTAAGAAATGCTATTGGAAAATGGAGTAAGTTATTTGGGTTTTTTGGAAGTGGGTTTTGTTTTGGTTTGATTTTTTTTTTCATTTTTTAAGCTGAACTTTTTCTCATTCATGTCCTAGTCATATCTTGTATCTTTCTCAGTTGTGGAGACTAGATTTCTTATGATACTGAAAATCTGGTGCCTTTTATAGAGGCCTAATGATATTTTATGGTTTGTTTTGTTCTGCTCCAAGTAATTTCTAGAATTTGCTTTGATTTCTGAGCTTGGAGCTGGTATTTTCCTACAGCTATTTGTTATAATCCTAAGAGCTTTTCCCTGAACTCAGTAATAAGCTCAGAGCCTTTCATTTTGTTACGTGATGTTGGGTGTATTTTGTGCCTGTGATTCACTCTCCAGTGATCTGTACTGCTTTTCATCTACTGTTTTATCAGCAGTTGCACAGTACTGTGGGATTCTTCAAGTTCGTCCTTTGCTTTACCTCTTGAATAGTTTCGCCAACAAACTCCACCTCATTGATCACCTCCTCTTCCAGGTTCTTTATGTAGCACAGACCCTGGGGGAGAGGTTTCTGCAGAGGTCTCCAGGAAGAAGATCTATCTCTTATTCTGGTCTCCTCATCATGAAAATACGTTTAATTGTGAAAGGATCTTCTTTGTTACCTGGGCAACTCAGTGGCTTCAGGAGCCGTAGTAAGAGGCCTGGTAAGAATCCTTTAGAAAATCTTTGTGGATAGATTCGTAGAATCTCTAGAGCTGGAAGGGACCCACAAGGGTCATCAAGTCCATGCCCTGGCTCTGTACAGGACAACCCAAAAAATCATGTCATGTATCTGAGGTGAATATCATGTATCATATGGACCTTCCTTGTCTTCATGCTTATTTACCTTTCAAAAGACTCCAGTGGTTTTCTGTCAAATGGCTTTCCTCTGTAAAAGCCTTGATGGATGTTTTCCAAAATACAACAATTTTTTATACACCTGCTCTTCTGCATTGTACCATCCACTAATGTGACCCCAGCAACTTGGTGGTTCTTGGGTTTGGTGAAATCTTTCCCTTTCTCCATTCCAGGAGTTTCCTCACTTCTCAGTGACTTTCTTTCCATCTTCTTAGTCATATAGTGACACACTTGCTGTTTGTCCATTTGTCTGGTGCTATACCAGAAGAGGCTTAGGCTGGATATCAGGGAAAGGTTCTTTCCCCAGAGGGTGCTGGGCAGTGCCCAGGCTCCCCAGGGAATGGGTGTGGCCCCAAGGCTGCCAGAGCTCCAGGAGTGTTTGGACAACACTCTCAGGGATGCATGGGGTGGATTGTTGGGGTGTCTGTGCAGGGCCCGGAGTTGGACAGGATGATCCTTGTGGGTCCCTTCCAGCTCAAAAGATTCCATGATTCTGATACACATAGCCTTGACGTGGCTTCCAGGAGTGCTGCACAAGCAGTCCTGCTGCCTAAGCAATCCTGCTGTCCAGCTCCTGTTCCAGACCATTGAGTTTCTGGAGCCTGCCCTGACTGTGTGCACCTGCCATGCCTGCAGCAGGGAACTCACCTGTATCCCATGGCCATCACCACCTGCCCAGACTTGTGCCTGAAATCCACCTGCTCATGGCCTTGCTCTTGCTTCAAGCTGGAAACTCAGCCTGCAGCCAGGGGTGCATCCATGGTCTTGGGGATGTGCAGTCATGTTGCGGTGAGACAAACACAGGATTGCTCTCCCACATGTCTTAGGGTGACTTTATGATGCTTGTATCCCCAATTGTCTGTTCTGTCTGTGTTGGATATTATGTTCTGTACCTTTAGGTTTGGTTCCAAGAGCAAAGGGGAGAAAGAAGCAGGCAGTTTGTTTTCAGAAACTGCAGTCACTCCTCCGCATTCCGCTCCTGGACTGTGTTGTCTGCAGCAGGGACAGACAGCGAGAGAGAGAGAGATCTCCTTTGCTTTTGGTTAGTTTTTAGCTAGCTGAGGCAAAGAAGTTCCCTGGACTGTTTTGTTTCTTTTGTTTTTTTGGAACTGTTTAAACCTGTTTTGGACTGAAAACCCAGAAGAGCACCAGGAGCTCACACCTGTGGCCCACCAGGGCCTGAGCCTTGGCATTTTCCAGCGCAGGAGGGACTGATGAGAGACTGAGCGAGCTGAGCTTCACTCCATGACAGGGACTTTCTGGCGCTTTCTGGTTTGCTGTCTCTTCAGACAGCAAGAGGTTTTATTGTTTCATATTATTCTTTTTTTTTTTTCTGCTTGTGGATACTTTGATTGTTAAATAAATAGTTTTTTCTACTTTTCTCTAAGGAAGTCTTTTCCCAGACTGGTTGGGGGAGGGGCCACTTCAGTTTGCTATTCTGAAGGGCCCCCATTTGGAGGTTTTCTCCCAGATTTGCCCTAAACCAGGACACCAAGGATCATTTCACTGCTTCTTCCTTTGAGCTCTTCCTCTACAGCTGGCACAGAGATAGGGCTGCGTTTTGATCCCTCTGAAAGTCTTCTTGTGTGATGCCCTTTGTGTCTCTACTCTTCAGCAGAAACCATAGAATCATAGAATTGTCTGGGTTGGAAGGAGGCCTTGAAGACCCATCTAGTTCCAACTCCGTCAACTAGACCAGGTTGCACAGAGCCTCATGCAGTCTGGCCTTGAGCACCCCTAGGGGTGGGGCATCCACAACTTCCCTGGGCTACCTGTTGCATGGCCTCACCTCCCTCACAGTAAATATTTTTTTCTTAGGCTCAAATCTAAACCTGCCCTCTTTCAATTTGAACCCATTCCTCCTTGTCCTGTCACTGCATGCTCTTGTAAATAGTCTTGCCCCATCTTTCCTGTACATTCCCCTAAGGCACTGGGAAGCAACAATTAGGTCACTCTGAAGCCTTCTCTTTTCCAGGCTGAACAATCCCAATTCCCGCAGCCTTTCCTCATAGGAGAGGTGCTCCTTCCCTCTCATTAACCTGGTGGCTTTGTCTGGACTGGGGTGATCCACTCAGACAAGAGGTTGTTCCATGCCTCTGGCAGCCAGGCTTTGTTGACAAACCTCACCCTCCTTAATTCTCCCGTTCACCATCCAGGCTGTAGTAAGCTGTTCCTGAGGATTTCCTGTGTCACCCACCTGCAGGGCAGACTCATACTCAGGAGACACAGTGCAATAACAGAGAATTCACCATCCTCTAGCTGGACTTCCACCAGGTTTTGATTTACTTCAGGGATGAGTAAGTGCTGTAGTTCACCTGTAAGCCCAGGCAGCTGCCTGGCTAGTGCTCCTGGTAGTTACAGAGATGGAGAGTTTGCTCCCCTGCCAGCCCTCCCTTTGCTGGATGCATTCATTACTCTCACCATTTCTGGCTGCGACCTTTTTTTCAGCATCTGCCATCTTTGTGACACAGAAGTCCTGTTGGGACACTCACGCAGAGTTCACAGCGGGCTGCCAGGACCTCAGCCACGCGGGGCATGTGTGCGGCACTGAGGCAGTAACTGGGTTTATGTTGCTCTAAGGAACGCATAAAAGTTTATATCAGGTCTGTATTTCTTTGATCATGGAGACCACAGTTCCCGATTAGACTTGAAATGTGATTCAGGCCACTGGGGAAAGTTGACACCTTAGTTGTGTCCATCTTTCAAACTACCAAGATATCTGGTATCGTGCTCTGACAAGTGGCAGTGCACGGCCACATCCTTGACACACTTAGCTACCCTGTAAGAGTCTCACAGGGCAGTTAAGCAGTTCCTCTCTTTCTGCAGTGACCTTACTCCACAGGTCATTTTCTTTAACAGCTTGGTGCTCTCTGTACTATGTTGGCCACCACCCTTCTTTTCCATGGACATCACCAGAATGGAGTCCCTGCCCTTTCTTTGGACTGCTGATGGCAGCAGAAGTGGAATGTGCTCGGGAACCAGCAGTGAAGGATTTTGTTACTGGTGACTGTGCTGAGATTTGCTTTAGTTTGTTTCCCACAGGAATAAAAAAAGCTCAAGGACACTTTGCTGTGACCGAGCAGCCCTAATAGTGTCAATTGCTTTCTTTTTCTTCTGATGAATAAAGGCAAGTGTAAATGAGCTCTGAAATTGTGGTTGGTATTTGAAAACTCATACAAATAGGATCCTCGAACATACGTATTTTTCCAGTATTGGGAGTTCTTGAAAAGTTTTTACCTCTGCTCTGAAGCCAGGCTGGGAGAGCTGGGGGTGTTCAGCCTGGAGAAGAGAAGGCTAAGAGAGTCTAGAACTGCTTCCATTGCCTAAAGGGACTCCAAGAGAGTTGGAGAGGGACTTGGAACAAGGACCTGGAATGTCAGGACAAGGGGCAATGGCTTCCCACTGCCAGAAGGCAGGGATATTGGGAAGGAATTCTTGGCTGTGAGAGTGGGAAGGCCCTGGCACAGGTTGCCCAGGGAAGCTGTGGCTGCCCCATGCCTGGAAGTGTTCCAGGCCAGGTTGGATGGGGCTTGGAGCAAACTGAACTGGTGGAAGGTGTCCCTGCCCATGCCTTTCCTGGAGCCGCTTCAGGCACAGGAAGGGGCTCTAAAGTCTCCCTGCAACCTTCTCCAGGCTGAACATCCCCAGCTCTCCCAGCCTGTCTTCAGAGCAGTGGGGCTCTAGAGCTTTAAGTTCCCTTCAATCCCAAACCAGTATGGGATTCTGTGAAGGGATGTGCAGACTGTCATAGGACTATGAACTCCTGTGTTCTCCTTTACCTACTACACTAAAAATGCTAGCTGTAGTCCAGGCTTAAATTGCTGTGTTTAGATAGGTTTATTTGCTATGTTTTGGGAAAATACCTAGCTTAACTTCTGCTGTAATATTTAGTTACATCAAGGTTTCAGCAGCATTTAAAAGAAAACTTTCCTTAAAGCTGTGCTGTGTTAAGAGATGTTGCAAATCCCAGTGATGGCACTAGAAATGGAAATACTGCAAAATCATAGCTGTGGACTTCTCAGGAATAGTGTGAAATCACTTTATTTTTAGAAAGATTTCTTCATCCAGCCCCCTCTTTGTCACCTCCATCATTTGTTATGCTTCAAAGAAAATTCTGTGTCCTCTGATTGATGTGGAGCCTTTTCCTGCTGGGAATAGTGACTGTGGCAGTTGAGCCATGGTGGATGCCAGACTCTTGTTCAAGTGTGGGCAGGAACAGTGACAAAACTCTGAAAAAACCCTTATTGGCTTGGCTGAGAAGGTTTTGAGTGGCACGGGGTTGGAAAATACCCAAACAAGCTGCCACATGTCTGTCTGGGGATGATTTTTTTGCCTCTAGGAGCACATGGACTGATCCTTAGAGAGATTTTAGCCACTGAATATACCACTGCAAAGTAGCAAATTTTAACTTTTCTGCAAATTGCCAGACTGGAAAGGAAAATTAATAAATAGAATTACAGACTGTATGTTTTTCTTTTTATATACCGCCTTTTTTTTTCTGGCCACAAAGGTGAAATTCAGATCTTGAAACAAAACGATGTGGCTGCAAGACAGCAAGACAGGGATGTGCACGGAAACCAAGGGCCTGACAGTCTGTTTGTGAATAAACTGACAATGAATCCCTCCAAGGAACCTCCTCTTGCTCTTCACCAGTAGTTGTGTCGAGGTGTTTCTGCTCACAGCCAGTGCTTTCTAGTCACTTAATGCTAATTGAGCATATTTGGCATTTGCAGGAGCTCATGAAACTTCATGTACATGAACTTTGATGTCTGTAAGGTAGAGCTGGTTTCTGTGAAAGCAGTAGTGGCCCTGGAGTGACTTGAACGCTTTCTGTGTTGAAAAATCCATTTGTCCCTGGTCTGTAGGCAGCATGAGCTCTCTGTCTTGACATAAGCAAGATATTATGTGGCAGCTTAAGGCTGTCTCAGTCCTGCCCTTCCTGTTGCTCTTGTCATGTGCCTTTCATATCAGTGCAAGTGCTTACTGTGAGCCAGTTTAGCTCCTGGATCTGTTCAGTGGGGTATCGAGTGCATGCCCTTGCTGGGGGAGAGGGTCTGCTGGCAGGATATAAGGCAGGGTGAGGGCAGTCCTGGCTTCAGTAGAGCCTGCTGCAAAATCCTGCCATGGCAGAGACTAAAGAAAGCCTGGAGTGATCCACAGAGATTTTTCTGTCTGCCTTTGAGGTCTATAGTTAGGCAACACAAATCTCACCTTTACTTTGCCAAGTTGTAGCTAAAATCATTTGCAGCTGTTTTTCCATGTCTGCTGGGGTAGGAGAAGACCTGGAGAGGCTCTTCCAGTACAAGATTCTCTGCCAGAGCAGAGGGGCCCTGCCTGGCCTTCCCACCCCACCATGCCCTTCCAGCAGGTGTGGTGTGAGTGGAGCCACCTTTCCAAGTGGGCCACAAAGGGATTTTACATTTTTTCCCCCATTGTTCACCAGGAGAGTCCCCATTTGGCATTGGCCATACCGTGCTGCTCAGCCACCACCAGCAGCCCTGCAAGGCACTGGGGCAAGAGTCAGCTCTGAGCTGCAGGACACCACCTTAGTTTGGCTGAAGCTGATGTAAGGCTGCATCTTGGAAGTTTAGGATATATTTGTGTTATAGAGATGATGGCAGAACCATATCTATATTTACTTGTGTTATGAAAATGAAGTCTTTAGGAACTGCATTAAATAGTGCAGTGTAGCCCCTGGTGGAGCTCCTGTCAGGACAAAGAATTGTTAGCAGAACATTTCTTTGCTAAGCAAATCTGCAGTACCTAAATTTCCATTTTCTACACACAGGAGTGAAATGCTTGTGAGCTTTCTAATTACAAAACATATTTTGGGCAGGAATGAAAATTTCAGTAATTTAAGGGCAAGATTTTATATAGACTGTCTTGATTGAGTGCCAGGGAGTGCTGGCTGAGGGGGAGAGAAATTACATATTTAGCGGTCAGAATGACTAAACTGGTGAGGCTTGGAAAGCCAGTGCTGCTCCACACCATTAGAAAACTGGCAGTCCCTGTTTTTTAGTGACAGAAAGACTTTATTTTTAGTGTTGGCGGTTGATCACGTACTGGACTCATTTCAAGCTCTTCTCAGATGGTACAAAGCATTAGCCTCTGACTACTGTTGAAATAATGGGTATTAAAAATCATGCTGGAACTAGTGGGATGATGATGATGAAAAGGAAGGGAGTAAAATGATGATCTAGAGTGAATTTTGAAGTCAATCCCACGTGGCCTGTTCCTGGTTTAGAGCTGTGTTGTGGGCTGTGTACACAAATGGCAAACCAGTCAATCAGCTGCAGAGGAGGAGCACTGTGGAAGTGGAAAATCAAATGTCTTGGGCCCTGTTTGGATGAGAGGTGAATTCAGTGCAAGTTGATGGACATATCGGAGCACAAGTACTATGAGGCTGGAGGGGTTCATAGAACCATCCTGAGTTGGAAGGGATCATGGAATCCAACTCCTGGCCCTGCACAGACACCCCAACTATCTCTGTGCCTGAGAGTGTTGTCCAAACACTCCTTGAGCTCTGGCAGCCCTGGGGCTGTGACCATTCCCTGGTCCTCTTTCCATAGTGATTCCATGTCTGTGTGGTCTGTGCTGATCTTCCTAGGTTTGACAGAATGCTCTTTAATTAGAAATGTTAAAGGAGGGGCAAAGAGCTGGCAATCCTGTGTGCCTGTGCCTGTCATCCTAGCAAGAGTAAAAGCAGAGCAATTTAGCTTTCTTTTCATTTCCCTCCCCTTTCAGTAACAACAGAGTGTGAGTGTCCAGCTGATCTTTTTCCTTCCTGCAGTGGCTCCTGTTTCTTCACAGAAGCCGAGCTGGAAGCTTTGGCATTCCAGGGGCTGCCCAGGTGAGGGCAAATCCTGACCAGTTGGGGAGAAGCGAAGTGTGGTGCTTCAGCACTCACTGGCAGCACCATCACTGCAGCACATGCAGGAGTTCTGGCAGTTCTAAAGAATTCCATAGACATTTAGCCAAGCCATCTCTGCTTTAGTGCAGCAGGTATTTACGTCTAACTCCCTGTAAGTTGATGGCCCCAGTGAATGTATGAAGGTGTGGGGAGTTTCAAAATAGTTTCAAAATGGGACTTCTGTTCAAAGCACTTCTCCACCTGATATTTCATGCTGCTGTTTCATCTTGGAAATACTACGTTCATGGCATAATTATGCCTTTGCACGTATTCCACTCTTCCCATGTGCTCTGCTGGGGTTTTTGTTGTGCTAATCATTGTAAGAGATTTGTTGTTGGTTTCTTTTGATGACTGACATGGATACTGCTGAGTACTTCTCGTTGTGTGTAGGTTGTGTAGGGCATTTTCCAATGGAAAAATCTAACATGCTTCTCTCCTCCTGCTTACATGAGAAGTATGACTCAACGGCTGTTTAAAAAATGAACCTCCATAGCTAATTAATCAGACTAGAAAATGAATCTTTTAATCTCATTTCGCTCCCTTTCCCCCTGTTCTTTTTAAAATAAAATTTACCTCTTTCTTCTGGTTCTAATGTGGTTGTTTCAGAATTAGATTTGCCAAGGATTTTAAAGCATAAAGATTTTAAAGCTGGGTTGGTGGTACCGAAGTGCCCGTGCAGGGTACGAGGCATGAGGACACGCAGAAGCCAAGGCTAAGGAGAGAGGAGGTGCAAAAGCTCTGTGGTTTTGCAGGAACAGTGGTGCAAGCTGTTTGTTGTTCCCCAAATCACTGATGAGTGTAATCTGTACTGCCAGAGATACGGGGATCACTTGGAGGTGGAATTTTTGGGCAGTGCCAGTTCTGACAGAAGCCCCTTAAGAGCAGAGCTGTGATCATGGGACACCATGGCAAGGTCATACCTTCCAGTGCCGAGAGTCTGAGTGCTGACAGTTGTCAGGCTATTTTGGGAGCACTTTTCCCTTTGTTTTCTGTGAACTCCTCTCTCTGTGCTCCCAGATTTGACCCTGATGCTGTTCAGCTGTCATCAGCCCTCCCTTTTTTTGTGGGTTTGAGGTGTATGTTGACATCACATATTCACCATTGCTTTGCATTTCCTGGAAGACTGACTCCCTATATCTCCTGGCTAACCTTGTTCCATATATTTTAGACTTATGACAGGAGAATGGTCGAGAAGTGAGTCGTGTCATTTAATCCCTTTGGCTGTGCTGTGACAGCATGACTGAATTGCCCTGCCAGTACTTCCAGCCCAGTATGTAACAGTTAATGGTGCTGCTGGTGTCAGTGTTGGCCTCTGGTTTGCAGGAACCTTTTAACCATTTCCAAAACTTCCCAAAGTGGTCTCATTACACCAGTCCTATAGAAAAAAAGTTGTTGTAAAGAAAACCTTCTCAAAGCTCAAGGTTAAGGAGGGACCTGGTAGATCTTGGCTCGAGGAGGGTTGTCCTGTGGCTGCTGGTCAGTCCTGGAGGGTGGGGTTAGCTCACCCTGGTGTCGCTGGGTCTGTGCTGGTCTGCAGGCAGTGGGAAAGGACAGGCACATCCCACCCAGCTTGGACAGGCAACACCCTCTGGGCACATTTGTGTCTTAACATTTTGAAAATTTTGATAAAGCTGATCCTGTGCAAGGCAAGGTGTGGGAGCACATGGCTGGCCAGGAGGAACCCTGGCAAGCTGGGCTTAAATCTTTTGGGGCTCTTATGCTGGTCCTTGGCTGAATTCAGACTGCACTTACATGAACTGAGAAACTATTCTGCTTGTAGACTACTGCTTCTGATGGTCTGTATTCACTTTGACTCTCTGGTTAGCACAAAGCAAACCTTTTAATAATTTGAGTGTGCTGTCTCCCCTTGGTTTGTCTGAAGAAAACTCACTTTTTTCACCCCATGTCTGGTGCAGAATTTTTTGTAGCTCCTGGGTGGTGCAGCCTCTGTCAGTCAAACGAGTCTACATCAGGTTCTCAGCATGAGGACATCATTTAGGAGGCAAAAGCCAGAGGCTTGGGCACATAAAGCATCAAAGTTGTGGAGGCGGGTCAGGTCTGCGTCAGAATGGCTGTGCAAATGTGTGTCTTCTAGTCCTTCCCCACAATTATAAAATTCCCTGAATTTTCAAGGAGTAAATGTGAGAGTCTGTGTATGTCTATATGAACATATATGCACAGGCCTATGATAATCCACACACAAATCCACAGCCCAGAAGGGTGAGGAGAATTCACTGCTGACACTGGAGGCACTAGATTAGGAATCTCCTGAGGTACTTTGCAACTGCAGTGATTCCATGGTGTATCTGTTGCTGTTCTGTACCTGACTGGCACTGGGGTGTGTTGAGAGCTGGGTGCTCTTCAAGCAATAGCAGATGGTCCCTGCTCTGAGGATCTATCTGAATTGTAAGCGGTTTCACCATATGAAAGGATGGAATGGCCTTCTGGGCACACTGATGTGTGTAGAAGGGTCCTGAAGATCTGTGCAAGAATGATGGATGTGTGGTTGGATAGAAGAATCTCGGAGGTGTTTGTCAATACTTTGACTCAAGAGTTACAGAAATTTGAATTGGTGATGAAACAGAGGGAAACAAACTGTGTCAGGGAAGGGTTGGGTGTTTGAAGAGCTTTGAACATGGTTTAACACTTGATTTCTAGATTGGAGGAGAGTCTGGTTGAAGAATTAATAATGGGGGTTTCATGAGCAATCTGATTTAACAGCAGCAGCATTTTTCACAGGGCAAGAGGTACACCATAGTGCTGGGAGGCTCTGGAGATAGGTATTTCCTGGAGTAATCAAGAGCTGAAACATGGCCTCTCCTAGCCTGGCATCTCTCATACTCCATTTCATAAGCCAGCATGTGCCTGAGCAGGTAGTTTACATATTGCATTTATGTGTGACAAGTGGAACTGCCAAGTGTGATTTTCATGTGGGAACCATGAGGATTGCTACCAGAGGATCTGACATGGTAGGATTATGAGATTTTCACTCTTGTGCACAGAGAAGTCACCGAGAGTGGGTTCTGTCACAAGGCTGGGGTACTCATAGTAGAAACACGTTCTATAGCAGCCAAGCATGCAGCTCTTTGTGCTTTCCCCTTCCTGTGTTTTCCTTGTGCCTGGAGCAAATGCATGGCTTCTCCCACTCAAATTCCAACCAACCACATAGGGAGCACCAGGGAATTAAATACAGCCAAAGTTAGCCCACAGCAATTATTACAAGTTTCCTGCATTACAAGCTGATGCCAAGCTCCTACATGCTGCTTTATCTTGTGATTATATTACACTGGCGGATGTGACATCTTATTTGTAAACTGACTATTGGCTCAGAGGGGCTGTAGGGAGCAGCACCGTTTGCTCCCAGCCAGGTTGCCATTTGTTACAGGTCTTGCTGTTGGCAGGGCCATCACCTTGTGCAGGCACAGGGCAGGACATGGCCCTGCTGCTGAGTGGCTCTCATTGACATCCTGGCCAGAATTGTTCTGCCTGCAAACAGATGCACTGAATATTATTCATGTATTTATGTTAAACCACTGGCAGTTAGGCAAGTTGTGGAGAAAACAACCACCTTCACGTGGGTGCCTGTGACAGCACTGCGGATGTGCAGTTACTGCCTAGTGTCTGTGTTCTTCTGGGTTTGTAACCACTTTTCTCCTTGTGGAGGTGAAAAAGCATGCTTTTTTTTTTCCTCTCAGCTGATACCAAGCAATTTCTTAGGAATTTGTCAGGTGGTTTAGATGCTCTCCTTGCTGCTGTCCTGTGTGTGTCTAATGTGTACTGGAATGTAACACCAGTCCTAGGCTGGGGCTTTGCTAAATGTGATGCAGCCCTAGAAAGTGAGCAGTGTCACCCTGTTCACACCTTCTTGGAGCTCGATTCCTAGTCCTCTGAATCCTCAGTCTCATCCCATCCGTCTCCTCTTCCTCCCTGATCCTGCAATCTCTGTCCCACGGGATGCTCAGGAGATATGCAAACCAAACCCTTGGCAGACAGCTGGAGCAGATACTCATCAGGGCTCAGTGGTGCTTGTGCGTTCTGGGTCCATGGAGGAAAGAGCAAACACAACACCATTGTAATAATGAGATTTCATTCAAGATAAGATCAGACTTTGTCTGGTTGCTGGACAAGCCTTGCCAGATGAGCCAAGTTGTTTTGTCCCATTTCCTGGTGTCCCTGTTTCCTTACTGTAATGTAAACTTCATGCTTGGCAGAAGAATGCCCTGGCAGCAGCTCCTGGCAAAACTCAAATCTGCAATGAGCGTCCCTGACTGGAAAGGGCTCCACCTGTTCACTGCGAAGGGGGGAAACTAATATGCCGTATCTGCAAATTTTAGAAACTGAGTACTTCCTTCCTATGGAAAAACTGCTAAATGCTGGTCTCCTGCCAGGAGTTGGAGGAGCACCATGAGCTGGGGATGGAAACTTGCCCAGCGATGCCTGGGATTTAAATCCTATAAGCCAACTTTCTTTACGTGTTGAGTGGGTAATTCTGGGCACTGGATGCGGTTTGCATCAAGGACTGCTAAAACTGTAATACATTAGTACTGTTCCAGAAGCCCTTGAAGTTTATCAACTGCCAAGAAAAATATAGGGATGGCAAGAGATTAGCCTGCTGAAGATCCATGATGAGGGGGAAAGACACTCACCCTGTACTCCCACTCTGTCACATCAACCTGAAGGTTGTGTTAGAGCTTGTACAGAGGCAGAGGATAAAGAAGGAACTAAAAATTTAAAGACAAAATTGCTATGCTCTGTAGTTAACCTTGCTTTTAGCCTCTCCTATGTGTGAACTAAGCAGCTAAGGGTTAGCAAGGCCTGAAATGGAAAAGAAGTAAGCCTATCTCTCTATTTTTCTTCATGCCTGATTCCAAGGGCAGTTTAAGAGAGGGAGTGTTTCCTCACATGAAGAAACTACCCACCAAAAAGACAACAGTACTTCTCAACCAACTCTTTTTGACTGTCTCCCCTCCCTTCGGGGGCTGAGGGCAAGTGTCTGCTTTGTGACTCTGCTCCCCGAGGTCGTGGTGTTTACCATGTTCCTAAGGAATGATGGATCAAACAAGAGAGGAGAACTCTGCATAGCAGTAGATCCTCTCGGGTTACTAAACTTATCCACTCTCCTAAATTTAAGGTTGGAGGATTAGTAGTACTTAAAGGAGGACATATCTACCGCATTACTTCCTCTTTGTCCTCCTATAGTAACCTCAGGTGACCCAGTTGGCTCAACCTGAAGGTGAGCTGTTACCCCTGGATCCCAGTAAAGCTGCTTTTCCTACATGCTGGCTCACAATGCTTAATTTTGGTAGATTTGCACAAGAAAACACACATCAGAGATGTGCTGGAGAGTATCAGCAGTCAGGGCTCTCAAAAATCTTAGGTGGACAAATGTGTGCCCTGAGTACTTCTAAACAGTGAGAATTTTGTTCTTTACTGTGTATCTTGGTTAAATGATGGCACATATGAAACTATTAATACCATTAATATATGTGCAAGTATGAATTCCCTGATAACATCATGTTAATCAGTTGATACCTTAAAAGTACACACAGAAATACACTGCAGCCCCTAAAAGTTGCCATTTAATCTAGTTGTAACGTTTTTAAAGGCTTTCTAAAGTTCTTAAAGTTCAGATCTTTAGAAGTTACCAATTTTACTCACTATCCAAGTTGTTGACCTCATAATTCTTGCTCTGAGTTGTGTTGAACATGTCATATCATGTTAAGATCTGAGAAGTATCTTCTTTTAGGGTGCCTGACTAAAAAATTATGTAAATAATCCCTTGCCTGATAGTTTCTTGTATGACACCATGATGAGATTTTCAGAGCTGAGCAGGAGTTACTCAATACTTTTTGTCAAATGGTGGCTTTGGAAACTGCTTTTCCACCTCACTTTTTCAAAGCTCAGCCAATGTAATTAGTTGCATGTAATGACACAACAATGCAAAAAAAGCTTGCATTTTGGTATTTGAGGCAGGCAAGGTCATACCTATCACCTATAAAACTGTTCATGTTACTCTGCTCTGTCTCAGTTCCACTCCTGTGTGTCATGAGCTGGTACTAAAATCAATGTTTGCCAGGCAGTGTTCCATGGCTGGATCACATATGTGGAACAGCAGCTTTTCCTTGGTCACATACCTTGAACAGCAGCTTCTCATGAATTACGGAAGAGTGGAGGAGGGTTATTACTCTTACATCTTAAAGAATATTCTGCTGTTCCATTAAGGATACTCCACCTCTGCATTTGGCTTTCTCTTGGTAGTAAGTTCAGCCAGCAAGTATTAAATGATCCTGGCTCCCTTGGGAGTCCCTGGTGCTGTCAGCATCCACAAAGCCCTGACTTCTCATCATCAATTGCTCTCTGCAGGAGCTGGGAGAGGCAAATCACTGCAGATTTCAGTGTAGAAACAGATGGGGATTGATACCATTATCCTGCTGGTTCTAGCATGCATTCTATCAGAACCAGACAGGGTGGGGACCAGCACAACAGCAAGACCAGTAACAGGGAAAAATTTAAGAGAGTGACAGGGGCTCTTTTATGCATTTAAGCAGGCATTTAACTTCAGAGTTCACTTTATCCTGTGGCTTGAGCAAGAACCATGCTTTTCCCTTGGCTGATTCCCACACTATTCAGATGTGGTGGATGTATTTGATAAACAATGTAAATATAATTCTCTATCAAATAGGTACAAAGCTCACGCTCTGGAGACATTCTTCAGTCTACATTGAGATTCACACTTGAGCTAGAGGTAACACTTGAACAAACCCAGCAGAGTAGGGAGTGTGCACAGGCAGGAACCATCCATCCACCTCGCTGCCTTGGCTGATAAAATTCCTCTGTGAGGCTCCGCTGCTCTGGGCAGCCAGAAGTGATTGTGCCCAAAAGAAAAGCACTGTGTGGGCAAACCTTTCCTGGCTATTTCCAGAGCAATATGCTTTTAGATGAAGTCAAGACTGGTGGCGTTCCCGAGTCAAAATGTAAGTAACTCATCAGGAAGGTGTTAAGTGCAGTTTATTTGAAGTGTGTTGGAGGAAAGCTTGAAGTAAATCGCAGTAAATATGAATGGCAGTAAAACAGAGATTAGATCTGAGTTCTTCAGGATCAGACTTGAATTCTCAAAGAATTTCTCCCTGAGCTGAAGAGGGATTATTATGGTTCCATGTATTTCCATGCCCACCTCTGCATGCATCGCATCCTTTTCTTCTTGCTGCATTTCGGTGCATTGGTGCAGACAGAAGACATTAATGGATTTGTTTGTGTAGTTTGTGGGATTAGGGAAATCAGGCGTTCATCCTTTCTACAGTATGTCTTAAAATTAATCAAACGCATACTGGGCGTGCAGTAGTTCTCCTGGACAGTAGGAATATTTGGATTGTGTTTCCTGCCATCGTCACCTGCTGACACTTGGAGGCTACGTGTGTTGCTGAAGCAGAAGGAACAACTTGCAAGAAAAATCCTGATTAGATTGTGAGAAGAATTACTGACAGAGAGGATGGTTAAGCACAGGGATAGGGAATCTCCATCCCAGCAGCCTGAAATGAAGCAGGCCCTGAGCAGTGTGATCTAATAAGATTTAGCTCTGCTTTGAGCAGGGGGTCGGACCAGATAAACTAAAAGAAGACCAAAAGCTTGCTCCTGTTGCTGGTAGTAGAACCTGGTTTGCATTCACATTGCTAAGATATAACCATGTCCTGCTCTATCGTGCTTGGACCTCGGGCTCCCCCAGCCTTATGGAGATGCTCTTCAGTCCCCAAGATTTTTTGTGTTGTTTTGGGGTTTTTTTCCCCAACTTCACTGCTTGAAATAATCTAAGAGAAGCCCTTCGGAGCAGGGTTTACAGGACAAAACCGTTTTGGGCCTGAGGGTTGGAGAGTGTTGATGGTCTGAGCGGAGGGGATGGAGCCAGTCCAGATCAAGCTCAGCCGTTTTGGGTTTGGAGCAGCCCCTGAAGTAAACGACTTCTAGACTTCTGCTTGTGCTTTTCTGGCCAAGGCTCAGGTAAACCAGTCTAAAGCAGGGCCAGGAAACACACTGACACTTCAGCACAGGCTCATTTGGGACTTGAGCCTGTTCCTGGGGCATCCTTTCCCAGTGCCGTGGATGTTCCCTGTGTTATGTCATGTTTGCCAAGTACCTGCACTAGGAGTTAGTTATCTGGAATGTGCTTCCTTGGAGGTTTCAAAGCTGAAACGGTTGCTTGTGAAGCAAATGGAGGAATGATTGTGTCCTAAGCAGGCAGTTTGGGATTTGCATGGACAATCCTAGAGTGTCCTGAGTCAGAAAAGCTCCGCAAGGATCATCCAGTCCAACTCTCCTTGCAGTAAAAATAGCAAGAGCTGGTTGTCCTGGTCCAGGACATGTCTCTCCTTTGACATAAGCAATGCAGTAGAGATGAACACGTTGATAAACCAGGATTGTTTGTTTTTGGGGTGTGTGGATATTGGTTCAAGAGGATTTCCTCATTTTTATTCCTTGCTGAGACAGGAATGGATGGATAGTCAGTGCTACCCGTTTTAGATGGATCATCTGGGAGTCACCTGACTGTTGTAAACAATAGATATGCCCACATCAAGCTATGCAAAAGGATCAACTGTTGGGATTTTGGAGAAATTCTGGACAAGCTGTTTACCTCTCTAGTAGTGAAGAGTTGAAGAGTTGTGTTTCTGCCTGGGGATGGACATGCAATAAAAAGCACTCCTTGCACCTCCTTGCCATGCCCTGTACTTCCCAGCAGAGGCAAACGCTTTTGGATATGTGTATTAAGTTGCCAGCACATCCTTGAATAGCAGCTTCCAGTGAACTGTAAATGCAATACAGAACGTGCTGGAGCCAGGAATTTGAGGAAGGAGGAATTCCACCCAACAGAACTGCTGAGACTTGAAAATCAAGCTAGGTTTTCTTCTGGCAACTTCAAAGAGCTCTCTATAAATGCAGACTCAGGAGTGACTACAGGAGCTAATCAAGGGCTGTCATTCTCTTCAGCAGCTCATGAGGCTGTAGAACAAACAGGGAAAGTTTCCTGTGTTAGACTCAGGGAAACAGATACTGCTGAATAAAGAAGCTGTTAAGTTCTCTAGAACTCTGCTTTTGCATTGATTACCTCTGTAACTGAGCTGCTTTATTCTGTCTCCTGGAGCTGCTGCTTACCCTTCTCATCCCTGCCCCTAGTGAGGCCTCATTGTGTTCACTGTTACAACCTTTATTCACTGACATTTTGAGAACCAGTATAATCTAAGTAAATGCACAGCTTGCCTTGCTTAGAGGGGTTTGATGCTGTACCTAAAACTAACACAGATCCATCATTTCAGCGTCTCCACTGTGGAAAGGTAACTGTGTGGGAGAGAGGAAACAGATCAGTGGTGAAAAGTGAAGTTTGAGCAAATTCAGAGGTTGTCCATCTGGGAACTCCAAGTTACAATTAATTTCTGAAAGCTCTGAAATTAATTTGTTTTAGTTCACAAGTTGAAGTTACCCTAAGCTTTAAGGTGTGATTGCTCACAGCATGGGAAGTTCAACCCAAATATTGCCTGCTGCCAGTAAGCTGCCAGTGAGGGTTGTACATTTGATTTAACACCAATGCCAACTTCTTTTTTTTCTCTCTCTTCCTTTTCCCTTCAATTCTTCCACCCCCTGGACATCCCCTCCCATCCCCCCTCAGGCCTGTATTGATGAGAACCTGGACATGGTGAAGTTCCTGGTAGAAAATGGAGCCAATGTGAACCAGCAAGACAACGAGGGCTGGACCCCTCTTCATGCAGTGGCATCGTGTGGCTACCTGAATATAGCAGAGTGAGTGAGTTTGGGGTTATTCCGAGTATTTATAACACTTCCCTGTGCCTTTCTATTCAGAACAGTACACAGGTGATGAGTACTCTGAGCCTTGTACAATGCTTTGGAAAGCAATGCTGAAAATAAGTGTTTTCCTCTTGGTATTGAATTCTGAACTTCCGTGGATTAAGGTGAAGCTATCAACTGGTTTCCTTTGGCTGTTGCCATTAGACTTACGATTCATTAGATACTTTAGCTGAAACGCCAAGCAAAAAGGAAATGGGACAGCTGATACAGAGATGTGTAGTGAAGAAGCTCCTCCCTGTGAGGGTGGGGAGGCCCTGGCACGGGTTACCTGGAGCAGCTGTGGCTGCCCCATATCTGGAAGTGTTCAAGGCCAGGACAGGGCTTGGAGCAGCCTTGTCCAGTGGAAGGTGTCCCTGCCATGGCAGGGATAGGATGGATGGGCATTAAGATCCCTTCCTGATTCAAACCAGGCTGGAATTCCCTTACCACAGACAGGCTGATGTGAGCAGTGCTGTGGTTAAGTGGGGACTTTTGAGTTCAGCTGTCAATCCAGCACTACCAATGTGTTCACCATGAAACCTTAAGTGCCATATCCACTCATTTTTTGAACACTTCTAGGGATAATGATTCCACCACTGCCCTGGGCAGCTGTGCCAGGGCCTGACACTATTTCTGGAAAGAACTTTCCCCCAGTCTCCAACCTGAACCTCTCCTGGTGCAGCTTGAGGTCATTTCCTCTTGTTCTGTCCCTTGTTTCCTGGGAGCAGAGCCCGATCCCTACCTGGCTGCACCCTCCTGTCAGGAAGTTGTGGAGAGTGAGAAGATTCCCCCTGAGCCTCTTTTTCTCCAGGTTGAACACCAAACCTTTGTTCTTTACCAGTCGTTCCGTGCTTATATATTTAGTCCACCACAGCTACCAGAAAGTTTCCAAAACTTGAATTAAGATAACTATTTCTTAAATGCATTGAAAATAAATTACAAAACCAGACAACCTCTCCGTCCTATATTTATGTGCTTAAACAAATACTTCTTTTACTTCTCAGAATTTTACTGATTAAAAGATGTACAAACCAAAGAAGATGTCTATTGTTCTTCAATGACTTTAAAGTTATGAGGACAAATTCAAAAATTGATGATACTTGATGGGACATTTTTTAAAATTAGAATCATGTCCTTTTCTTTTTGAAAAAAAAGATAATCAACCAGATAATACAAGTCAGGGGTATTTAAAAATGGAGAAAGAAAAACTATGAGCCCCTGAGCAAGGACTTTGCATTTACAATGAACATTTTTAGTCTAGAAATCAGCTAAGAATAAGGTCCTTGTTGGTAACTGAACTTGCATGAGAAAGGCAAATACTTTGTGGTGCTGTTTGATTGCCTGTGTCATTGCTCTGAAGCCAAGCACACGGGGTGTGATGTGCTGGCCTGGGTGTCCTTGCTGCAGGTACCTGATCAGCCATGGGGCCAACGTGGCTGCTGTGAACAGTGAGGGGGAGGTGCCGTCCGACATCGCGGAGGAGGCGGCCATGAAGGACCTGCTTCTGGAGCAAGTCAAGAAACAAGGTAAAGGAAGGACTTGAATATCTGAGAGCTGGCACCCCTAAGAGTTTCTGTATGAGAATTCTGCTGCCTTGCTGTGTTGGTGAAGAGATCTGAGATCTGGCCCGGGAAGCAGCAGACAAATTTTGCCTTGCTACCAGGACAGTGGAGCAGATGCAGGAGGTTTGTGGTCTCTGTCCTTGGGATTCTTCAAAGGAAGGCACCACAGTCCTGAAATATGATTCATCAGATCTAGTTACTTTTAAAGTGAGATTAAATTCTGACCTCTGATATCAATGAAAGGTCTTGTTTCACTAAGCCTTGATAAAACCAAGGTGAGATTTATGGGAATGCCAAAGGCAGGGACCAGGAAATGAATATTCCAGGCCTGGAGTGACATGCTTTATCCTAATATTTCCCTAGATTTCTTCTGCCATATCCCCTTTCTCATCAGGTGTGCCTGGCTGAGGGGCTGCTCTCCAGGCTGTCTCTGCACAAACATCCCTGGCTATAGTTTTGGACTGATGTTAAAATAAAGAAATGCATTATCAGTCTAAAACTTTCTTCATACTCACAGAATTCATTTGGGAGTTTTGTTGGTTAAACAAAGTATATGTGAGAAGTTTAAATCATGTCTATGAATTTCATCAAGAATGTTGGAAAAGGAACCCAAGGAATTCCTGGAACTTCCATCCTTGGACATAGTCAAGGCTCAGCTGCATTTGTGTCTGAGCTGGTTGATCTGGCTTTGAAGCTACCCTCCTTAGAGTGTGTGTTTGGGCTACAGACCCCCAAAGACTCTTTCCTGTCTTGATTATTTTATTCCTGCAGGTTTTGGGGGGGTTGCTTGTATGCTGGATTGAATCCAGTCCCTCTGTCAGATACATTCTCACAGATGGTGGTGACTTTTTTTTTTAAGGTGTAGTTAGAAAGGAATCAGTCCCTTGCTGCTTTGTCACCTGTATTAATGTTCCAGGGCCACCAAATATGTCAGACACAACTTGCTGTTAGAGAAGCCAAATTGGCTGTCATCAATCACCTCCTTATTTTCCATGGGCCTTAGCACAGTTTTCAGGAGGATCTGCTCTATGATCTTGCTGTACACAGAGGAGAGGCCAGTTGGCCTGTAGTGCTCCAGGTCTTCCTCTTTAACCTGTTCAGAATGTTTCCCATTTATATTTCCCATTTTCTAATCTGTGAGAACTTCACCAGACTGCCACAATTTCTCAAATATGAGAGTGACTTAGGCACTTCCTCTGCCAACTCCCTTGGGACCCATGGATGCATCTCACCAGATTCCATGGACTTGTGCACCTTCAGGTTCCTTAAATGGCAATAATGTGGTTGAAACCTTTCAGGACATCAAGGCAGCGATTCTGCCTCACCTGCAAGTATTTTGCCTTGACAATTTTTGGGATTCTGCTTGCATTGCCTCACCACATTAGTGGCATCCTGCTAAGATGCCCTGAAACAACCATCTGTCTCCACCAAGAAGATTCCCATCGCACAGTTTAAAGGATCATAACTGCTGGAGGAAATGGGGTTGAACTTTAAATAAGCATCTGTCCAGCTCCGCAGCCTGTCCTCAGTGGGCGCTATGAGCAGATGCCTGCTACAGACTGTAACAACAGCTGTACAATTCCAGTGTGTACAATTCCCCTCTCAGCCTCCAGCCACTCTGCCTCCAGAAATTCCTGAGCCAAATTGGCTTTCTGTGTACTTGTGAGTGCCCCGTGGCTTTCTGTTTCCTGAGCTCATGCAGCCCTCCTTGGGACCTCCAACATGTTCAGCAATTGTGTGTAATAGCTACAAACGTGTCTAGTCCTTGGTCTGCAGCCAGTTTATTTCTGATCTTTGCGAAATCCTGCAACAGTGGGTCTCACAGCTCAGACTCTGAGTTAAGTGTTTTCCTGGGTTCTGTTTTAAACCTAATGCCCCATAATTTAATTGGCAATCATGTCATTCTCATACTGAAAGTATTAATCCATAGGGACACTTGCTCTTCAGGAGCCTTCTTGATTTTTGAGATTTGTCATCTTCTAATTTGTATCTTTCCTGAGTCGGAGAGTTCTACTCTGATTAATCTTGTTTGGATCGATGTCAATACTTGTGATTGATATATTGTCCTTCTGTGATCTCATTACTGTGAAAACTCCACTTAGGAAAACAAGCCAAAGTTGGTTTTGCCTCTCACTGGTTTAATGACAGTTGACAGAGTCTGTCAGCCAGACACACCTCCCTCTTCACATCATCCCCCTGCCTCTCCGCATCTCCACCTGCTCCTAAGCAGTCACTTAGGCCATCAGAGTAGATTTCTTCTGGCCTTCTAATGCCAAAATTATTTCAAATTGTGTTTTGTCAGAATCTGGGAGTTTGCTGCTCAATGGAATAACTCAATACTTCCCTCAGCATGCCTGTCATGAATGCCTCTGGAGCAGTGGAGATCCCTGTGTGTGTCACGTGCAGTGTCCTGAATATGGAGTGAGCACAGAACTGGCATCACTGTGGTCTTGCAGGAGACATATGAGGATCCTCACACCTTCCCTGTAGATTATACCCTCACTACAAGTCAGTTCAGTCAGTTAAGCTGTTGTTCATGACTCTGTTGTTTCAGTCTGCTACACAGCCTGTGTAGAACTCAATCCTTCTACCCTTAATGCACAGCTGAGCTTTTAGTTAATTGGACTGGGTTGCAACCACTGGCCCAACTTTCAAAATTTTTAACTCAGACAGTTTTTGAAGTCTCTGTCAAGGACATAGGAGCTCTCCCAGTTCATATAAGAGGCTTTTGCTGATCGTTTTGTGGAAGATCAGAAATAGTTTACTAATACTTTATAGCAAATGGAATATAGAGCAAGTGTAACAAGTACTTCAGAGCTTTTATCTCTTGTTTGTCTCTCCTTCTGTGCTTCACCCCCTTAGGTGTAGACCTAGAGCTGTCAAGGAAAGAAGAGGAGCAGCAAATGCTCCAGGATGCCCGGCAGTGGCTGAACAGTGGGAGAATTGAGGATATAAAGCAGCCTCGGACAGGAGCCACAGCTCTTCATGTTGCTGCAGCCAAGGGCTATTCTGAAGTCATGAGGTAGGAGCTCCTCCCAGGGCTGATGCATGAAATTAAGGCTGAAGAAGACATCTGGCTTTACATTCAGAGAAATTTGTTGCATACTAAGATTTTCAGGCTGTTATTTCTCAAAAGGCTCTGTGGTTTTATGTGTCCAACCACAGTGGTTCACCCAGAAATACACAGGCACTGGAGGATTCTCTTTCATAGCTCCAGGCCTTTTTGAAGTAATGAAAGCTTTTCAGAGAGTGAGGCATAAATTAGGAGGTCTCTAATTTTTCTAATCACGAGGTCTGATTTTCACTGTTGGGGTAATAGTTTTAGGACTTGCAAGTTAAAAGTATAATTTTGACATACAAAGTGACAACACACATTGCATGGCTGTCACAAATACGACCAGTCTAGTGGGAGAATGCAGTGTCCACCCCTGTCTCACTGTCCTCTGCCCCTTCATGCTATTGCTCCTGCAGTGACAGGGATTCCAGCCCCTGACAGCTCTGCTGCCCTGGCACAAACAAGATTATTATCATTATAAACTTGCCCAGTGTAGCATTTCCTGGTAAAAAACATTAATATTGTAACAGGTAATGTCAAATTAGGCTTTCCACCAATAAAGCTTTCCTCTCTGTGCTTTATGTGTGGGTGGAGCTGCCCATGAACATAGAGCTCATTGAATTTAAGGTTGGGAGGAACCTTAAAGCTCATCTTGTTCCACCCCCTGCCTTGGCCAGGGACACCTTCCACTAGACCCAGTTGCTCCAAGCCCATCCAGCCTGGCCTTGAACACTTCCAGGGATGGGGCAGCCACAGCTTCTCTGGGCAGCCTGTGCCAGTGCCTCACCACCCTCACAGGGAGGAATTTTTACCTCATATCTAATCTAAGCCTGTCCTTTGTGTGAATCTATTCCCCCTTGTCTTGTTACTATATGCTCTTCTAAATAATCTTTACAAGGTGTCGTGGTTTGACACTGCCCAAGGCCAGGCACCCGTGAGAGTCGCTCACCTTCCCCTCCCACAGCTGAGCAGAGGAGAGAAAAAAATTAA
>VXBB01019309.1:69199-88543 GCA_013399915.1 Illadopsis cleaveri
TGGATCCCCATGGGCTGCAGGGGCACAGCTGCTTCACCATGGTCATCATCACAGCCTGCAGAGGAATCTCAGCTCTGGTGCCTGGAGCAGCTCCTGCCCTCCTTCTCCACGGCCCTTGTTGTTCCCATGTTGTTTCCCTCACATGTTCTTACCTCCTCCTCTCCTCTGACAAGAGGAACAACAGCACGTTCCCACTTTGTTTTGATTTTCTTCTTAAATCTGTTGTCACAGAGGCATTACCAACCTCTCTAATTGGCCCAGCTTTGGCATGTCCATCTTCAGAGCCATCAGGGATTGGCTCTGCCAGACATGGTGGAGGCTTTCCAGCAGCTCCTCACAGAAGCCACCTCTGTGGCCCCCTGCTACCAAAAACCAGGCTGTGCATAACCAACACACAAGCTTACTTGATTGCCTGTGTTAAAATCCATTCTGGAAGTGTTCATATATCTTGATCCTAAATTTCATCATTTTAAGTGACATGATTTGATGTCAAAGAGCTGTTTTATATCAAGCTCAAGCATTTTATTGTACTTTGTGTTTCTGATTTGTATTCAAATCAGAATTAGAACTAATTAGAACTTATAATTGAGTGATGAGGTGTCTGTGCTTGTGCTGTGCCCAAGAACAGGAATCTAACTCAGCTCATGTGAATAGAAATGTAATATCTCTGAATTTTAGGTGTTGGTCCTGTGATCGGTCAGGGGAGGGTTGTGTATCCAGTGCTCCTTGATGAAGTTCAGTGTGTGCAGGATGACTGAATTCTGGAAAGTCTCTCCTTGGCATTAACTGTGGTAATTATAAACATATCTCAAGGCAAGCTGACATTGTTTCACTCTTGTGTATGTGACGGCTGCACAGAAGTTCAAATCCAGAGCTTTAGTGGCTTAAACGAAACAGGCTGACAGCCAGGAGCCAGCTAACTCTAAATGAGATGTGGAATTTGTCTGTGACCTTGAGTCTCTTAGCAGCTCTGTTTCTCCCTTCTGCCAGCTGGAAAATCAACAGAAACTTGTCACCTAATTTACAATTTCTTTCACAGAGAAACCCACAGCTGGTCTGCTGTGACTGTGTTTTATTTAGCACAGTAGCACATTGGTGTAAAGCTGCAGGAGTTTCCAAACTATTGGTGCCATGTTGGGGTCATGCTGGATTTCCCTCATGCTGTGCCATGGTGGCTCTGGATGGGGGAATTTCCTACAATGGAAATTTCCAAGAGCAGTTTTACCAGACTTGCAGAATTTCCCTGGGATGTTCTTCAATATTTAAGCAACTTGGATAATAGTTTTGATACAGGAGCTGCTCAGTGCTCTGGCCTGCTCACTGCCATACCAGTGTGCACATGGCTGTGGAGCTCCAGACTACCCCAACCCTCTTGTATTTGTTTTGGTGTTAAATATTCAAGTTCAGGTGCTGTGAAACACCAGTGTTCTGCTCTGATGGAGAAGGGAGGGTGGAAGGGACACAGCAGTGAGGGTAAGAAAAGGAGATCCCAGGCAAGTTCACTTGTGGAAGATTGCTTGAACTGTGCCAGGGCTACTCTGAAAAAATGCATTTGGGGTTGTTTAATCCAAATGAGGATTGTTTAGCATACAGATTTTACTTCTGTCAATGTCACTGGTGCTTCTCTGGCAGTCTTGGTGGTCTCCTTGTTGACCACCCCACACTGTGGCCTTGTGCTCTCAGAGAACCAAGCTTGAGTTCCAGTTCCCAAATGTCCCTCTCCTGCCAGGTGCTGTGCTTGGCTCCCTGGCACAGGGATGGCAGTTGCAGGGATGCTATTTGTGTGCTCAGTGCCTGAGGCAGATCAGACTCTTGCCTCAACTGGAGCAGGAGTTCAGACTGGGTCACCAATGCCAGATGAGAAGTCAAGGTGTTCTCCCAATTCAGGACATGCTGAAAGGGAAACTCATCAGTTTGACATGTTCCAGCAGGTTTTACGTCAAAGTCACTTTTCGTTCAATGCCCTTTCCGTTACAGTTACAAGCACATCAGATGGGATGTTGCTTTGGTTAATAAACAAGTCCACAAGCTCCTGGCTGTTAGGGAGCCAGACTGCCCACTTGGTGCCTAACAGGGGAAACTGCTCTGTCAGGAAGTCATTCCTGATGGGCAGAGATCAATCCTGTTGCTTTCCTCAGGCTCCTGATCCAGGCTGGGTTTAATCTGAATGTCCAGGACAATGATGGCTGGACTCCGCTCCACGCTGCTGCTCACTGGGGAGTGAAGGAAGCGTGTTCCATCCTGGCTGAGGCTCTGTGTGACATGGACATCAGGAACAAGCTGGTCAGTACGCAATTAATGCAGGATTCTATAGCCAGATTAATATAGACCCTTGCCTGCTGCATGATCATGGAATCATAGAACCCCAGACTGGTTTGGGTTTGGAGGAACCTTAAAGCTCACCTCATTCCACCCCCTGCCATGGGCAGGGACATCTTCCACTGTCCCAGGTTGCTCCAAGCCCTGTCCAGCCTGGTCTTGGACACTCCCAGGGATGGGGTAGCCACAGTTTCTCTGGGAAACTTGTGCCAGGGCCTCCCCACCCTCACAGCCAAAAATTCCTTCCCAGTATCCCATCTAACCCTGCCCTCCGGCAGGGAAGCTATTCCCCCTTGTCCTGCCCCTCCAGGCCCTTGTCCCCAATCCCTCTCCATCTCTCTTGGAGCCCCTTCAGGCACTGGAAGGGGCTCTGAGGTCTCCCTGGAGACTTCTCTTCTCCAGGCTGAACACCCCCACCTCTCCCAGCCTGGCTCTAAAGCAGAGAGGCTCCAGCCCTGTGGTCAATAAAGTGGCCTCCTCTGGATTTTTTCCAGCTGGTCCATGTCTGTCCTGTGATGGGAGTTCCAGAGCTGGACACAGAGATCCAGGTGGGGCCTCATAAGAGATCCAGCATCATGATCCAACTACATGAAAAAGTCATAGCAGTTCTCCTTGCCTGTGTACTGGATAATTTAAATGCATTAGTGGATGAAAAATCTTAACTTGCAGAAGGCAGAAAAGATATCAAATATTATGGGAAATGTTATCTGATTAAACTTCTAAGACTGAGCTTGTAAGAAGGGATAGGGCCTGATCTGTGCCATCCTGAGTTGGTGTAAACTTGAGAAATCAAATGACAGCAAAGAAACAGTCTTGGAGTGCAAACTAATGTACCAATATTAAGGTGTAACACACTGAGAACAAGTGAACCCATGAGAAACTGGCAGCTTTAAACCCTCTCTGTTCTATGTATTGGTAATAAAAAAGGAAATTGAAGATTTGTGAGACATGAGTGAAGAAAAATAGGATGGAAGAAAAGGTGCAAAAACATTTCCTTTCTAATAGTTGCAGGTTTTTCCTTGAAGAGCACTTGGATTTTCAAGAGCTTGTCCAGGGCTGCTCATGGTATTCCCATCCCTGCTGGGATGTTCACACTGGTCTGTGAGCTATTTCCCACTGGACCAGGATCAGGTGTGCTGTGGCAGCCTCTGGGGGTGGGGAGAAGGTTGGATGTGCTTGGAGGAGCACTAAGGAATGTGGCAGGCAGGAGGATGTGATAAGAGAGGGCCCTGTGTTCAAGAGCATCCAGCTGTGCTGGAAACTGCTGAAACACAAATGCCCCACAAGGAGCCCTTTCAGCCTGGTGAGCTCTTTGGCACCCAAAATATGGGAAATCTTTTCTGTTTAAATGCCATCAGGTGCTTTTCCAAAGTGTTCGGGATGTGTATGGGGTCTTGTATCATGCCGTACTTGAAAAGAAACAGCCATAGTTGTATTTGTTGCATTTACCTGCTCCTTCCAATCCAGAATTGTCTCCTTGTTGGGTCAGATGGAAAAGGCTACCTTTTATTTTTTGACCTGTAGCCATCAGGTTTCAGGTTTTGAAAGAAATGGCATTTAGAGCTTTAGTTATGGTGAAAACGTAACCAGTTTCTTGGTTTGTGCCCTATAGTATTTTTTCCTGGTTTGTTTTAGTTTATAAATGCCCATGGATGTGGAAATGGGTCCCAAATTTTTTGGCTTGCTGGCAGCCTTTCAGAATGTTTAAATACATGATGATAAAGTAACACAGAATCAGGAATATCCTGAGCTGAAAGGGATCCACAAGGCCCATCCAGTCCCACCCCTGTCCCTGCACAGACACTCCAACAGTCCCACCCCTTGCATCCCTGAGAGCTTTGTCCAAACGCTCCTGGAGCCCTGGCAGCCTTGGGGCTGTGATCATTCCCTGGAGAGTCTGGTCAGTGCCCAGCACCTTCTGGGGGAAGAACCTTTCCCTGATATCCAACATAAGAAGAGGCTGATCACATTCCCTCTCAGTACTAGAGTGTC
This sequence comes from Illadopsis cleaveri, assembly GCA_013399915.1. Classification (NCBI taxonomy): domain Eukaryota; kingdom Metazoa; phylum Chordata; class Aves; order Passeriformes; family Timaliidae; genus Illadopsis; species Illadopsis cleaveri. Next base: position 73,511 of record VXBB01019309.1, read on the forward strand.
CTTTTTAGAAACTTAGAAACTCAAGCATAGTCCTGGCTGTTGGATTTGAGCAGCAGCAACCAGGGACTGCACTGCCCTGGTAAAAGTTGCTCACTGAACATAAACATGATCTTAGAGGTCTTTTCCAGCCAAAATGATTCTGTGATTCCATGATCACTGTCACATGGGTTTCCTTGCTCTGGAGTGAAGCAGTGTGTCATTCACCATTTGGGGAGGGAGGATGTGGGTCATATGCACTAATTAGGACTTTCTGGAATATTACCACTGTGCCATCTCAGATATTCTCTTATGTTCTCTCATTGCACCAGGGCCAGACGCCCTTTGACGTTGCTGATGAGGGACTTGTGGAGCATTTAGAAATGCTGCAGAAGAAACAGACTGTGGTGAGTTTCTGGAGATTGTTTTCCACCTCTCCAATTACCTTTTCACACACGGGTGTTCTCGAAGACATATGGGGCCAACAGATGCAAGAAGCTGAGGCCCAGCTATTTTCTTTAGTTACTCATTTGCAATCTTTAATCACAGCAATATTTTTAATAGCTAGAAATCTAGATAACTGGATGACTGCAGCAAGGAGGTCAGTAGTGTGATGGCATGCAGAATTATGGGGACTGGTAAGGAATTTGTGTTCATCTTTGTAATTACTATTATTCTGCAGTTGCTTTGTTTGCTGGCAGGCTCTCTGGCATCAAACTGCTCTGTTCCTAATGAGTGATTACCCAAGTCAGCTTTGTGTTTGCATCTAGGGAAATACACTGTCAGTGTTGAGAAAGAGATCTGCTACCATGTCTGCCTTTCTTACAATAGGGCAGCTTTGGATTGAGGAAGAAGAGATTATACACTTCAGGGAATTATGGACTGAAAAAGTGGGTGGTTTCAAAACCATATTAAATTGCCATTTCATAGTGCAATGGAGATATTGGAAGGGATTGTAAGCCAAAAGTCGACATAAAAAAAGGAAAGCAAAATATATCTTATTCAAAGTAAGGGCAGTTGTCAAGCCAGAAAGTTGGGTTTGGATTGAATTTTTTCCTATTTCGTCTGGTCTACTCAATTATCTCATTTGGGTGCTTCTGAAAAACAAGCTAACTTTCTTTCAAAAAGAACTAAAAATCTGTAAGTATCACTTCAAACACTGGGTTCAGAAACAGACAGAATGGGAACACTGGTGATAAGCCCCAGGAAAGGATTTTCAGGAACTGACAATGTAGGTGGTTAGAACTCCAGCTCTGATCACAACACAGCTGCTGCCATCCTCAAATAGCAGCCTTAGTATTCACTGGAACTTCTTAAAAATTAATCAGCTTCTCCCTAAATGAAGTGTTGATAAATACTATCAGGGTTGTATTTTGGATTCCCTTCCCTCAGTACCCAGGATTTTGCAGATAACTGCACTTCTTACAAGAAAAGAAAAAGCATTTTTTGGGTGACTACTCACCCATTTTTAGGCCTGCTTTTCAGGGGCTACAACCCCACTGTTCTCTATAAAGAAGTATTATATAAAACCCTTCTCCATTTAATTAGTCAGTGTAGAACTGGGCAGAAGAATCCAGATTTTATCACACTTTTTTTAGTGGACATGATTTTTTAGTGGAAAAGCCAATTTATCATGTGTTTATCATGTGCCATTTTTATCACTTAAAAATAGAAAACTTATATTTGTTAAGGATAAAATAGGCAGTTCCACAACATTATTTCTCTTCCAAAATGGCTTTCAAATCAGATATTTTTTTCAGTCTAAAGCAGAACACTCTGCCACCCTTGCCAAAAGATTTGCTGCCATTATTGGAAATCAGGGAGGATTTTTGTTTGCTGGAAGCAATTAATTTGGTTTGGGTTTGGATTTTTTTCCCAGTTACTGAATTATCTGTGAATGGAGCAGGCTGTTTCCTGCACTTCCCTTTGCTGTGCTCCAGCAGTTTGGACAGTTTAACAGTGTTGCACCCCAGATTTTTGCTCTTCACTGGAATTCATGCAGCTTTTCCCACTTCACAGGATGCCCAGAGAAGCTGTGGCTGCCCCATGCCTGGAAGTGTCCAAGGCCAGGCTGGACTTGGCTTGGAGCAACCTGGGCTAATGGAAGGTGTCCCTGCCCATGGCAGGGGCTGGGACTGAATGAGCTTTAAGGTCCCTTCCAACCCAAATAATTCCGGGATTCTGTGATTCAAAATTTACAGTGCTTTTACTTCCTTTGCCTGGTGTCATCTGCTGTCAAAAGAAAAAGAATAACCTGGTGAGCCATGACACAACAGAGTCAGCCTTACATTGAGCCCCTAACTGCCATCCCTACTTCTGCCTCAGCTATTTCTGTGCTTCTTGAAGGTACTAAAACAATTTTTGGGTACTGTTTTGTCTGCTGATGGTGGTAAAATTAATATTGCTGTTCTCTAGACAAAATCTTTCAATTTCTGCGTGATCCCAGGTATTCTCATGCAATGACCTTGTGCATTTGAGAGATTTAAGAAGTGACCCATCCTCACAGGAGTTCCCTGGTTGCCTGTACAGGACAGACTTGAATGCTTTCCTCTGACAGCAAGTAAATAATAGCCACAAAGGCAGCAAATTTTCAGTTGAATCTGGCCTGATTTCATGGACACGCACACATGTGGACAGACCTCCAGCTGAATCCCAGAATGGTTTGGGCTGGAAGCAACCTTAAAGCTCATCCAATCCCACCTCCTGCCATGAGCAGGGACACCTCCCACTATCCCAGGTTGCTCCAAGCCCGGTCCAACCTGGCCTTGGACACTTCAGGGATGGGGGAGCCGCAGCTTCTCTGGGCAGCAGCCAAGGTTGATCCCTGGTCTCAGCAGAGGCAGCTGCAGTTGCCTTCAAAGGTTTTATTAAATGGCAGCTGCATTCCAAGGACATGCTGGCTGCTGCGCCCTGGTGGAGCTTCAGACCAAGGCTCACAGTGCCATTGCAGATGTGCTGCTGTTCAAGTGGCTTCTTACACAAATCTGCAGTGGTTTTGTCTAAGGAGGCTGGGCTGACCTTGTGCTGTGGTGCTGACTGGGTTATGCTGATGGGGCTGGTTAATGTCTGTCCTCATTCTCTCTCTCCCATCTTCCTGGACTTTTTAATAGCTGCGAAGTGAGAAGGAGACAAGAAATAAGCTGATTGAAGCTGACATGAATGGGAAGCCTCAAAACAGACTCTTCACCAAGTAAGTCTCTCCCTCTTAGTTGAAAAGAAACTGCCCAGAAAGTAATGGGAGAGCAGCTTCATCTCTCACAGCCAGCTGGCCTCAGCTGGGTCAAAAACAATTCACTGCTGTTTATTTCATGAGTTTTTTTTTTTAATCTGAGCACTCTCAAATACAGTTTTAGTTGTGTCTTAACATACCCAGGGAGTGGTGGAACAAGGGCTTGGGCTGATGTTTGGTTCTCTAGCTTCTGCTCTAGCTGAGGATCAATCAGACCTTTGGGCTGAGACCTCCACCTTTTCGTTGCACAGAGCCCTACAGCCCAACTGCTGTGTTATGTGACACTAGAAAAGGAGAGATCACATTTTTGTGGATGGAAAAATGCTTGCAGAATTAGAAAATGTGAGACTGGCAGTGGAATCCATGACAAATTGGCCATGATGGAATTGCTGGAGTGTTCAGTCTGTAGATGGATTTTATCCTTTGCTTGTTCTGTATGTAGTAAATCATGTCTGTGTGATCCTGAGAAGTACAACTTAGATAACTTGCTTGCCTAGTCCTAAAACTTTCCTATTTTGCAGCAAAGAGAAGATTCTTTATGAGGAAGACACGTTGAAGTCCATGGAAACTGAGGAAGAGAACAAGGACTCGAGCAGTTCTAGTTCTGAAGAGGAAGAAGCTGAAGATGAAGTTTCAGAATCGGACGCTGAAAAGGAGTCAGGTAAGACTTATTTCAGCCTTTGATTTAATACCTAGCCTAACTGTTATCATTATTAATGTTGTTATTGTTACTAATTACATAATTAGTTGCTAAGGACATGTGGAAAGTTTTATTTCCAGTGTATATATACAGAATTTGGAGAAATCTGGTGCTACTGAATCAGCTAAAAGAAGCTGATTCAAATGCTGACTCCCAGGTCAGCAGTTAAAAAAACCCCTTCAGATCCTATTTTAATTCCTACTTCCATCTCACATGTATTGAAGATAACACACAGTCCATAGCTTGTTCTTAAACAGGTTTTTTTCTTGTTGGCCCAGTTCAAGAAGAATTCTTCTTCTTGGAGGGAAGCAGGTGAAGGTGTAGGAAAGCAATAGCCTGTTGTGTTCAGATCAGTCTGAAATGAAGGGCTGAAGCTGTTCTGGGTGATTATAGAGGTGAGGAACTTCTGTTTTCCAGGCTGTGATGAATAATGATTGCAAAAGATAGTGGAAAATAAGGATTAAGTACCCAGAGTCACAGTAGCATTTACATTATAGTATATTGCTGGCATCTTACTCCCATTCCTTTCCCATAATTTTTGTGGCTTCCTTAATTAGTTTTAAAAGTGTTTATGTGTAGCACAGGAAGCTTAAATACAGATACTTAATTTTACAGTAAGCCAGGACTTATTTGTACTCAATATTCTACAAACACAGATGGATCTTGGACTATGATGTGTTTAATAGTTAAACTGCTTTTAACATCAACTTACTTGGTCTATATCCAACATACTAAGAAATAGGTGCCGAGTGTGTAGTTTAAAGTTTGGTTGTGTTTCTGTGCCAGTGAAATTGTCACCTGTGTTAGGATTGTATCAGTTAATGCTGTTGGGGCAGAGTGAGAGGAGTGGAAAATCCTGACTGGGCTCTGCAGAGCTACTGGTGCACCAGCTGGGCATGGCAGTAACACAGTAAAATTATCTTGGGGCTTTTTAATCAAGCAAGTTTAGTGGACATGTCAGTGGTAGAAACAGACATGCAATACAGGTCATATATATTTTCTCCATGAATGAGGGGTTTACCCTGATTATATACATATTTATATAAATACAAATTGTACCTATCTAGCTGACTGCAGACGCTTGTAATCCTCGTAAACATGGTGGTAGTTTGACCAAAACAACCCAAATGTTTGCACACCTGTAAGATCTGTAACTGTGTGGGGTTTAACTGAGTCAGGAACAACCTATGATCCTTCAGCAAGGAAAGGTCTACAGCACTCAGCATTAAATTTTGCGTAAAGCCAGAACAGGTTTTTTTATTGCATTAATTCACTGAGCAAAGCACATTGTAGGAGTCTATGTCAAACCACTGAAGCTAACAGAAATGGGAGACAAGAAGCATTCAGGTAATGATTCAGCTTCAGGCTTTGTTATCTGTACTCTCCTTTCCTGCAAAGATTATTGGTCCTTTGAGAAATTTCCATCAGAACTGAAACCTCACGTTGTAAACTTCTGAAATCCCTGGTAAAATGAGTCTGGACTTGCCCAGCTGGATGGAGACACAGCTATCGCTTGCTGCATGTGTCATTGGGGGGTCACATCTTTTTAAAGCAAGATTCTGTAAGGTAACAGCATCAGCCCACATTATAGGACTCCAAAGAGAAGCAGAATTTTTCATTTTGGTAATGAAAATAGTAATCATCACAGTATTACTGATTTCAAAGACAGACAATGGTATTCCTGGGCTGATCCCCCAGCGTGGGCAGCAGAGCAAGGGGGGATTCTGCCCCTGTGCCCCACTCAGGTGAGACCTCACCTGCAGAGCTGCCTCCAGCCCTGGGGGTCCCAGCACAGGAAGGACATGAAGCTGCTGGAATGAGTCCAGAGGAGGCACCAGGATGATCCGAGGGATAGTGTAGCTCAGCTGGGAGGAAAAGCTGGAACAATTGGGACTGTTCAGCCTGGAGAAGAGAAGCTTTGAGGTGATCTCATTGTGACCTCCCAGGACCTGAAGGGAGCCTGCAAGGAAGATGAAGAGAGACTGTTTACAAGGGCCTGGAGTGACTGGACAAAGGGGAATGGCTTCAAACTGACAGAGAGTAGGTTTAGATAGGATATTAGGTAAAAATTTCTCCTTGTGAGGGTGGTGAGGCCCTGGCACACGCTGCCCAGAGCAGCTATGGCTGTCCCATCCCTGGGAGTGTCCAAGGTCAGGTTGGACGGGGCTTGGAGCAACCTGGGATAGTGGAAGGTGTCCCTATGCATGGCAGGGGGTAGAATGAGATGGGCTGTAAGTTTCCTTGCAGTTCAAACCTGGGATTCTGTGGTTCTATGTTTATCTGGTCAACATTTTGCATGCTTGGATTGTACAGGAGGCATGAGTATGAAAACATAAATATTATTCCCTTATTCCTCCTCATTTTCTGTAATATTCCTCTACCTTTATCATTCTGAGCAGTGCTGGGCACATGGATTATGACTGTTGTTCTAAAGTGTTCAAAGTCCAGATAAAAAAAAATTCTGAGTGATCTTTTTAAACTTAAAAATTGCAGTCCCTTTGGTAGCTGAGCATAAAGCAGGACATGTAGAAGCTGGCAGTGTAAGACACAAGTTTATTTTGAGGTGTCTTTTGAAGAGTCTGAGGTTGCGATTAATTTGTTGAATTTGCAGAGACTTTGGGAGGAGGAAACTGGATGAAGGAAGCAGTGAAATTGTTGGAAGGCTTCAGAGTAGTATGTTTCTTATAATCTGTAAGAAATTTGTGTTCTTCAGACAAAAGGAGCTAATGGCATTAACGTCACTTTATTCATTTTGAAGACAATTGATTCGGCATTGACCTCTTGTAAACAAGAGAAAGATCAGTATAAAATTCTATGATGATTATTTGTGCTGGGAACCATGGAAACTTGTAATGTTGTTTTGTTTAAGAACCATCCAAATAAAAAACACTTATCCAAAAACCCTTATAAAAAAAGGAATTAGAAACCTAAATTTTTACTCTTAACAAATTCATTTTGAAGAGATTGAACTAATTCTTCCCAGTTTCTCGTCTGAAATTCATAATGTTTATTGCTGAAATTTTGGTAGAATAAAATGTGAGACCCTGCCCAAAGCCAACGCTGCCGGCACAGAGTCCCTCCGCCTGTCCCTCTTCGGCAGTCAGCTGCTCCCAGTCACATTGCTCACTGTTAGTCCTTTCCAACCTGTCATTAGCACTTTAGCCTGTGCCCTTCTAATTAGGCTTGACCTTAAAAGCTGACCTGTGTGCTATAAACTTCCAGAACAGGCTCCCAGTGCCCATCCAGCCCAGTCTGGAAAGCTGCTGTTGCCTTCCCTTCCTTCAGTGCCCTGTGTTTTACAGGCCTCTGTCACAAGAATGAGCACCTGTCAGCAAATGGCAGTGCGTCCTTCCTTGTCCATGGGCATTTCCATGGACTTGGATGCCAAGTATGGCAGGCCAGGCCTGCAAGGAGGAATGGGGGATCTATTGCCCCTTCCCCAGGGGTGGGTGAAAGGGCACCTGAGGGTTCAGCTCCAGAACTGAAATCTGCTGCTTTGCAGAGAAGGAAAAGTGGCTGAGAACCCATTCTTATGTAGACCCAAGGGAGCAGCTGGAGCTGTGCCAGGGGAGATTTTGGCTGGATATCAGGAAAAACTTGTTCTTCCAGAGGGTGCGGGGCACTGACCAGGCTCCCCAGGGAATGGTCACAGCCCCGAGGCTGCCAAAGCTCCAGGAGTGCTTGGACAAAGCTCCCAGGGATGCACAGGGTGGGATTGTTGGGCTGTCTGTGCAGGGCCAGGGGTTGGACTGATGATCCCTGTGTGTCCCTTTCAACTCAGGAGATTCCACAATTCTGTCTTTGTCTCTAGTTCAGGCTCTGTCAGTCCTGCTAACTTCTTGTTATTTTAAAATGTTTCTCTTTTTTCTGTGTCCTTTGAATCCTTATTTTTCTAGTACTGAGAATATTTGCTACAGAAAGATTGATCTTCACTCTCCTGTGTGCCACTCTCGCAGATGCACCATCCCAAATGACTCCAAATGTGCAACAGCAGATTTTTATTCCCTGCACATACTTGTCCAAATACATAATTTGTTAGGACTGTTTAGGTGCTTATGCTGAAAACCATTTTACTTTTTCCAAGCCATGACTGTGTGAGCACTCATAGCTATAAGGAAAGCTTTGATTAGTGGGTATAGGTACATCATTTCTCAGACAGGTTCCATGTGCCTGGGTTTATGGTGAATAGTCTGTCTCCAGCCTGTGCTCTCCTGTCAAATGAACCTATTCCCTGAGTCACACTTTCTGCTTACTCTCCCCCTGGTAATGTCTGGTGGATGTTCTTCTGTCAAGCATGTGCATCGATACAAAAGATAACGTGATACTGGACAGCTGCACTCACCTAACAAGTAGGGAGCCAGCTGTGAGCTTGGACAAGGGTTGCTTGCCTTGCTTGGAGCCCAGGTAAGGGCTTTTGTTGGGCAGCAGTCCTGGCTTCCTGTAGATAAATGGATTTTGCTGCCGAAGACCAGAAATCCTGCCCAGCAGCACAAGCAAGTGCAGAGAACTGTGCAGTGAAACCCAGCACTGAGCACTCAGGGCTCTGGGCTGTATTACACTTTTGCTACAGCAGAAACAACATGAGCCCCTTTTTATCCCATGATTTACCAGGGAAGAAATTCCCAGAGAGGAAACAAAATTGGGAAAACAAAAAAAACTGTGTGTCCTCTTTATGGTGCTTTCTGCAAAGATTTTACTTGTCTGTGAGGATCAAGTACAAAAGCTTTGCCTGCCAGTTATATCCATCCTATTCTTTAGGAAGTGGGAAGCTCCTTGCAGAAAGCCCTAACATCTGACAGTGCAGAAAGCACTGACATCTCTGTGATCCAGGGAGACTGAGGTCACACAGCACTGGAGTGCAGACCACACTCTGCGTAAAGAAGGAGCTCAGAAGTGCAATACTGAAACATTTGGTTTCTCTTCTCGTTTAAAATTGTAGAGAGAAAGGAAGAGCCCTTTGCCAACCACTCCAGCCGTGAATCCAGGCCCAGCATCACTGAGCAAATGCCACCACCCGAGCCCAACTCCTTCACTGCATCTGCCAGAAGAGTAAGTGAATTTGGAATCAGTGGGGACTCCAGCAGTGCTCAGAAGCAGAAGGTGTTACTGGGAGAGGGATGCTCTGAAACCAGTCTTCAGAGGACTTTAAGACTTGAATTTAGAAAAGCTTGGTAGTATGAAATTCTGATAAAGATGTGTGTTAACAGCAGTGTAGGGACAATACAGTTACTCTTGAATCTCTGACCCTCCAAAGCAAATTGTGGTGAAGAAACCCAGCCTACAGCACATGCTCTGTGTGCTGTCAGTTCTGAGGGGGTTGGTGCCAATGTCTTCTCAGCAGATCTGTCACCAGAGCTGATTCCTGCCTGTGTGCCAGTGGTGAGTTCAGCACCATCATCCAAAGTGCCTCTGACTTGCCAAAGCCAGTTGAGTCAGTGGTGTGATGTTACCACCCAGCAAGCAGAGGGTAGTTTGCAAGTGGCTGGCCAGCTGGGCTATAAAAGCTTTGAAAGGTGAAGTGGTCACTAAAATCTTATGTGAATCCTCCAGCTCTCAGATCACTCAGCTAGATGGCACCAGGAGACTCTGCTTGGCACAGGACTCCTGTTGTGTGCTACTGCTTTCTTTTTGCACCAGACTGTGGAGAAAACAGCACAAACACCTGGCCCAGGGCTGAAGCACTGGGTGCTTATCAGAGGGAAATGTTTCTTGCTTAGTCACAATTTTTTATTTTTTGCATGTAACTGAGTGTAACCAAGATCAAACTAAACAGAACTCCTTTGGGCATTGTTCAGCTCAGGCTGCCTTACCAGGGACACTGTTAGAGGTAGAAGGATGCTGGGAAGTGTGAGCACATCAGTTAACCTTTTCCCAGCTGCAGAGGTTTGGTCTCACTCCTTTGCACTGTTTAACGTAGAATAAGGGGTTTAGGGTGTAGAAGCTGGCCTGTGAGCAGATCAAATATTGACTTGACCTCAGTCACTTAAGACCAGCTTCTTTACCTTCTCTCACCTGTTTGATTTTTTGTAATTCTCATTGACAGACTGGGCTTTAGATTGTGTTTCCCTCTATTAGGGAAGTTATTAGTATGTGCTGTTCCTATGTTGTTCAGAATTTACAGATGGCAGCTTTTGCTGTGGTTTTGAGCATTCTCTGAGGAAAGTATCAAAACTACATGAAAATGTAATTGGAGCTGTGTAGCTCTGTAGATTGGCAGTGCTAGAAATGGTGGAGTACAGATTAACTCTTTGCATCTGCATTGAAATGTCATGAGCTGAAAATATTGCTCAAATACTGCAGGCGTAATTTTAGCTTGGCAGTCTTCAGACAGTGAGTCTGAGGGCAGAGCTCCCCAGTAGCTCCATTTATTCTGAATAGTGTCAGATGGTTTGTGTCAGATAGAATATGGTATAATAATGCTTAGATCAGCTTTGATCAAAAGCCTTGTCTGCCCAGTGACCATCAGAAGCTACTAGAGAACACAATCTTGCAGGAATTCCCTCCAACATTCCAGCAACTGGCATTTCAGGGACTCACTGAACCTGGTGTACTTTTTGTCTTCAGTAGCCCCTGTTGGACTTTTCCTCTATGCAGTCACTTTTTGATTGGGATGTCCTTTAATGTCCAATGGTAAAAAGAGTCCTTCAGCTTAGTTAAAAGCTCTGCAAAGCTCCCTGTCCCATTATACTACCACACACTGGGTTTGTTTGCTGTCCTTCGTTCCTTTGTGGGAAGGACCAAGGAATAATTGTTCCTTACTCACCCTTCTGTGTGCCACTGAAGGTTTCATGTACCTTGGCCATATCTCAGCCTGAAGACTACTGATATACTGAACATCTCCTCATGCAAAACATCTCTTGCTCTGCCCATTCTTGCTGCCTTTCCCTGAACTCTTCCTTTCTTGTCAACTGCTGCTGAGCGCTGGAGCTGAACTGTGTGTGGTACCAAAGGTATGATTGTACCCTGCAGTAACACAGAGCCACAGTGGTTGTGTGTTTTGTATTCTGTGCTTTTCCAATAGTTCCTAATAGTTTGTTTGCTTTATTTCCTGTACAACTTGGTGCTTAGCCCTGTACAAGTATCTCTTGTGATGCATAGGCTCCATTCTTGAATGGCAGTGGGCAGCTTTTTGAAAGACTTGATAACTGTAGCTAAAGTCATACATTTAAGCAGTTGTACAGTTAAGCAGTTGTGTATTTAAGGACTAAAAAATGCAGGTCAGAAGTGCCTCATTTAACAAAAAGCGCAAAGGCCTGTTCTGTGGATGCACAGCCCATGAAAGGGGCTTCTGCAAGGCTGAAGTCCAGTGTCTTGTTCAAAGCAGGATTAAGCTCATGTCATGTTGCATTGTCCTACCTGAGCTCAGCTGAGTATTAAAAGGTCTGTGAGGATAGAGATGCTCTACTCCCTTAGTCCCTGTCCCAGTGCAGCTTCGCTCCTGCCAGGGGTTATGTCTCCATGTCAGCTGGGATTTCCCAAGTGGAAAGTTGTCTGTTCTCCTCTTTTCACTGTAGACTGTAGAGAAGATTGGTTCCATGTCCTCTGTAAACCCACCCCCACATAGCAGAGCAACTAAATCCTGTCTTTGCCTTCTCTTTTCTGTGCTAAACAATCCAAGTTTCCTCAGTCTCTTCCTTTACAGTGTTGTTGGCTACAGCTCCCTGGTGATCTCAATGGCTTCTCCTGGACTCCACTGGTGTGAGGGGTTTATTTGCAGCTAGTTCCGTAAGACCTGAGTACTTGGTTTTGGTTTTCTGCCTTTACTGAATAATTCCCTTTTCCTAAATGGGTGATGATAAAAGCTTCATTTTTCCTTATATTCTTTCCTCAGAGCTGGAGGAGGGCATTGTGTAGGCAAAGACCTGCACAGTGACAGAAGATTCCTTTCATACTCTGTCCTTGGGGATGAAGCACTACAGCAGTTTGCATCCCTGTGAATTCACCTTGAGCTCTGTCCTGTAATTTAAGTGAAGCAGGAAATAAGTAATTCTGTCTTACAAGCCTAGCCCAGCAAAAATTGGGGCTTTTTGAAACACTTCCTGAACTTAGAGTGTGCCTTGCAGTGCTCTTCATTTTTCCAAATGTCCCTGTTTCTCCTCCACAGTTCAGTTGGCTCAGCAAGTCAGACGAGCAGAAGGATGAGTCACCTTCGTCATGGCGGCTGGGCCTGAGGAAAACTGGCAGCCACAACATGCTGAGTGAAGTCGCTGCCACCCGTGAGGCACAGAGGGATAAAACTTCTTCTATCTATCGCTCCTCATCCAGCCCTCGGATATCTGCACTGTTGGACAACAAAGACAAGGTTTGGCTTTCAGCAAGGATGTTTTAGTGTATCCACTTTACCCCACAGGTGTAAACCCCTTTCCATTTGAGTTATTGCTGGGGTTTGTATCCATAACAAACGTGGGTCTCTTTCATTCTTACTTTCTTTTTCTTTTGAAAAATACTTCCCTCCTATCAGTTGTTTCTCCAGAACTGGAGTTTGGTGCCTCTTTGGCTTAATTCCTGCCCAGTTTGGACTGGGCTGGCACTGAACAAGGCTGCCAGACATGTTCTTTACCAGAAAATGTCCAATCCAGACAACAGCACATACCTGCAGTGGAGATTCTCCTTTCCCGTTGTTTATATAGATTCCTCCTCTATCCACCAGTTGCATTTGTAAATCCTGTGCTACATATTCAGTAACTGTAACTTTTCTGCCCATGGGTAGATGCCTCATCCCTGGAGGTGTTTAAGGACACTTTGGATGGAGCTCTGGTCTAGTGGACTAAAGATCCCTTCCAACTCAAACCATTCTCTGATTCTGTGATTGACAAGTTATTCTCTAAGTTAGAACATGCTTTTATTCACTACCATGTTCATCAGGAAATATCTTTCAGAACTGATATTTCAGTGCTGTGATATGTGTTGCCCAAGTAAGTTGCCTTAAACCAGCTGGTAGGAGAATGTTTTCTTAGTTGAAGAAATTTGAAAATTAATTTATTTGCCACTGAACATGCTGGAAGGGTAAGAGATACGTAGCTGAAGTTCCTCTTTTGCTTCACCAGGATAGAGACAACAAGAGTTATCTTGCCACCATAGTCCCCAGAAGACTGAGCAGTACGAGTGATATAGAAGAAAAAGAAAACAGGTGAGACTAACTGAAGTTAATGCTCGTCTTCCATCCTGTCAATAGTACTTGTGGAATATAATTATTCTGTAGTCATGCTTCGTATATTTTCTCAGCAATCTCAAATACACAGGAATTTACAACATCAGGAGCCAGCTCTGTCTTTAAAGGTTCTGGTATGTTGGTTTTCATTTAGGTGAGCAGGAATCAGCAGACTGGTTCCCCCGCCCCATATTCACACAGGCACAGGCTCCATCCAGGCCTACAGATTTTAGGATCCTTTTTCCTTTTATTATGCGAGTGCCTCATTTTGTAGCTGCCACCTGCACTTGTACTTGTCACTTGCTCAGCAGTCACCTTCAGTCCCTTTGTTCACACCTCTGTCACTTGAGATTCACTCAAGCTTGTGAACTCTCCCATGTAGGAACTGTTTCATTCCAGGGCTGTTTTTACAGTCAGTGTGTATAGATGCCCCTGGACAGAACCATGGTCTTAACGGTGTGTATATATCCAGGATTTCTAGATATATATGAGGAGCTGGTCTCTACAAGCAGCTTCTTCAGGGGCCTTCCAGTGCCTAAAGGGATTCCCAGACAGCTGGAGAAGGACTTTAGACAAGGTCGTGGAGTGACAGGACAAGGGGAAATGTCTTCCACTGCCAGAGGGCAGAGTTAGATGGGATATTGGGAAGGAATTCTTCCCTGTGAGGGTGGGGAGGCCCTGGCACAGGCTGCCCAGGGAAACTGTGGCTGTCCTGTGCCTGCAAGTGTCCAAGGCCAGGTTGGATTGGGCTTGGAGCAGCCTGGGCTAGTGGAAGGTGTCCTTGTCAGGGCAGGTAGTAGGACAGGATGAGCTTTAGGGTCCCTTCCAACCCTGGCCATTCTATGATTCACTTTTTAGTAGAAGGAGTAAAATTTGACCTTAGCCTCATTTCCAGCTACTTCCCCAAAAGAGGAGGGAAGGCACATGCAGAGCAGTGACTGTGAGCTGTAACTGTTGGGCAGGAGCTGTGGTAGATGACACCCTGAGAGAATTCCAGCACAGCTTGAGATTCTTTGCTGATCTTTTGCTGGAACCTCCCTGCTGTGTTCTTGTTCGCTCCCATGCAGTCTCTGAGATCCAGAGTTTAGCAGACAGTTTGTGTCTGTTGATCAGCTCAAGAAGGTTTGGCAGAGGCTGCTATCGAGTGGCACATCCTGCTGTAGGTGCTGACAAGTGTCCTTTTCTGGGTGGAGTGGGGACTGGCTGAGGACAACTGGCCTTTAGGAACAGATGGTGCCAGGCATGCTGTGTAGTACAGATTTTTTCCCAATATTCTTTCCTTTTAGAACATCTGTGTTTTCCTTTCTGGAACCCACAGCTGTCTTGAGAGAGTATCAATCTGGGCCTGACAACTGGAAATGAGAAATAATTGCAGGCTGATAGGGGAATGGATTGGTGCTGCATTACAAGCTCCAGGTCCTGTCCAGCACCAGGAAAGAGCAGGATACACTGCCTTAGTGTGCATTAGCATTAAGGAAAGAGCCCTGGTTTCCAGATAACCAGGGTTAATAGGACTGCTAGGAATTTCTTGATGAGTTGTCAAGTTGCTTTAGATACTGTAAATATTTTGTGTGTTGTTTTCTGCTTCATGATTTTGTGGTGGACTTGGTAGTGCTGGGTTAATTGCTGGACTCAGTGATCTTAGAGGACTTTTCCAAGCCTGATGATTTTATGAAAGGCTTTGCTGTGCTGAATTGCTTTTATCCTTGCCTGGATACCTTGAAGAATAAAAGCTTCCCTGCAGTTCCAATATCTGCCCATTTATACCTTGATACAGACAGCAGTGAGAATAGTAAATTACACTATTTAATATGTGTGGTGGTTTTACGTTCGCTGATTGAGAGATAGGATTTTGGGAGGAAAAAAAGGCGAAACAGGTTCAACTTAGAAGTAAAAAAATAGTTTATTAACACACAATAAGAAAAAGAAGAGAAAATGAAACTTTCAAAACCTCTCTCCTCCCCCACAAGTACTCAC
>VXBB01019309.1:88824-120754 GCA_013399915.1 Illadopsis cleaveri
CCCTGCTGGGGAAAGGGCCCAGGCCCACGGCCAGGCCTTGGGCCAGCTCCCCCCCATAGGAGGAGCATCAGGGGGTTTCCAGCTGCTAAAAAACCGATCTGGGCGGGATGGGGGCCCATCATCCCCTTCCCCTGGCCTGAGAATCCCTGGGCCAGGCGGGCCTCCCATGGAAGCCCGGGCCCGGGCCTAGGCAGGCCTGGCTGTCCCAGCCCCCCCTCCAAAGGAGAGAGAGCCAGGACTGCCTTACCTCCTGTGAAGCCGGAAGGAAGAGAGCGACCCCAGGCTTCCTTCCAACTTTTAAGGCTGTGTGTTTCCCAGAGGTGGATCCCTACATGCAATTGGCTATTTTGGTTGTCAGTTTAAAGGAATTCACCTATTGCACTTCACCATCTGTGCTAAACCAGCACAATATGTTAAATTACTGTTATGGACAGTCTGAATTTCATTTGCAAGTTTTCTGACTAAAAAGGATCTTGTTCCTCTTTATGCAAAACATTACATCATCTATGGTTCTGAAGTGAGCTGGCAAGAACAAGAGGTGATGTTAAGGCCAGAGCAGGTGTTTCTCTGAGCTGTGTCACCTGAACAATGAAGCACATAGATGTAAGGGAAGGGTATGTGTTGTGAAACTGTAAAGAAACCAAAAGCAGACTCAGAGGTTTTTCTAAGCAAAGCCTGTGCTCTGTCCTGCTTTAGAGAATCTGCTGTGAACCTGGTGCGGAGTGGCTCCTACACCCGGCAGCCCTGGAGGGATGAGCCAAAGGGAAACGAAGCTCCCCACTCTGGTGCACCCACTACCTATGTATCCACCTACTTGAAAAGGTATGTCAAGGTCTAAGACAGACCTGTGGGTTCTCAGGCAGTCTGAACCACTCTTAACATGCCTCCCAGACCTCAGCCTCCTGCTTGTTGCCTCCTGCATCTTCTAACTGGGCTTGGGACCCTCTTCTGTTGAGAGCAGGAAAGAAAAATTACGATTTTTGATATTTGTCATGCTAAATAGTGTTTTTAAAGGCTATAATTTTTATTAATTTGCAAATTTCTGGACTGAATTTAAATACTCTTTAAATTGTTCCCATAACTCAAATGCAGTGTTTTCTCTGTTTAATGCTGGTGTTATGGTTAGAGAATAAAACCAAAATTGATCATAAAAACAGATTAATGTTCAGATAGCTCTTGGTGAGTAAGTTATAGCTTATCTCTAATTTTGGTTTATATTAGTCCATGTTTATGGTATTATGAGAAAGTGGCAGTGGTCTTGTGCATGATGTACAGCACTTGCTAAGGTGTAAAACTGATGCTTCCTCTGTCGTTTTGTAAGGCAGTAAGGAAGCAGTTTGTTCACAGTGCGTGTGAAGTTGTAGAGGCTGATTATTGGTAAAGGAGCCAGGAAGAAGCAGGAAGTTCTGCAATTCCAGGCAGAACTCCTGTAACTGCAGTGTCCTGGACCCCCTTGGGAGACGGAGCCTCAGTGTCGTTGAGGTACCAGCTAATGGCTCTCTGAGTGATCTGAAGCAATGCCCTGCTCTGGTGAGACAGAGAGTGCATTCCTGGGTTTTCATGTGAGCAGGACAATCAGCAGTGCCAGCACCTCACCTTTATTTCAGTTAATACTGGAGACCATCAAAACAGCCTGTAATAAACTTGTCACACTGCAAAGCTAAAGGAAAGCAGCAGCAATAGCTTAAGGTTTTAGATTGAGTTTCACTAGATCCTAGACCCTGAACTAAATAACTGTCCTGAAGATGGAACAATTGCTTGAGATACTTGGGAAGAGGCAATCTATCACGGTGTTTATGCTGTAGAGGTAAGTGGTGCTCAAGGATGTGTGTGGCCAGTTGCTGAGCACGTACAGATCCATTGCCACAAAAGGTGAAGCAGACCCTTCAAGCAGAAGCCTTCTGCTGTGCTGATCCGTTCCGGTGACTTCACAGCTATCCTGGGATGTGATGACAGCTCAGCCTCCATAGCTTGTCTCTCTCTGAAGCTGGTCTGACAAGCTGCAGCTGATTACATTGGAAAACTTTTGCCCCTTGCAGCTGGCACACCTGTGCTGCTCCCTGAGCTGAGAGACAGCCCAGTCACCCCCAGGCAATCTCACAAACATTACTGGTTTATCCCAGCTAATCCTGCACCAGATTTAGTGTTGCACTCACACGCTTGTACTGTATTTCCTTGGTTAAAGTGTATAGAGAGTGGGAAGGGTTTAGGCTGCAGTGGGATGTCACTAATACTGAGTTCTTTTCTGAATTCTGGCCTTTCATAAGAGAATGACTGGTTCACAAGCAGATACAGAGAATAGCTTTGTCAGGTAGGAATAGATGTGCTTTTAAAGGAGAGATCAAGGGGTTTGCATTTCGTATATAAACAGTAAAACCATGATCAATTAGACCTTTATCCCATTTAGTTTTCTGTAGGAGAGCACAGAGAAATTGAATACGATTGTATTGAACTTCTGATTTCTCCAGCCTTGTGCATCCGCCCCTAAGATGAGGAAAGGAACTTGGTCGGACATAAGCATATTGTCATTTCTAAGTATTAGCAAAACTCAGAACACAACTCCAAAAGATAAAAACTTCTTCTTAGGGAGGAAGAATCCAAAGGATTATGTCATGCTTGGATGTCACTGAGGGCACGACTGTGTACCTCTGCAGCTCCCCTTTGCCTCAGCATTTGACTAATCTCCATAAAGATCACAGACTGGGTTGGGCTGGAAGGGACCTTAAGTCCCAACTCCTTCCACTGCCTGCTGGGCAGGGACACCTTCCACAAACCTGGCCTTGGACACTTCCAGGGCAGCCTGTGCCAGGGCCTCTCCACCCTCACAGGGAAGAATTCATTCCCAATATCTCATCTAACCCTAGTTATGTTCTTTAAGTGCTTTATATGACGCCCCAAACATAAAATGTACAACAGCAGCAGATCATTTTAAGATGGGGCAAAAAGCAGCTTTTTTTTTTTTTTTTTTTGGCTTTTTTTTTTTTTTTTTTTAAGGTGGGGGACAAAATAATTTGCAGCAATGTTACAAATGTTCTTCAGCTTTAGTTGAAACAGATATTGATGGTCTCTCTGTCATGGTACTGGCTGTTGTCTTGCTTTCTCTGTATGTACCACTGGCCCAGAAATCTACAGAACCCTGCTCTAATATCCTGGTGTCCATTTTAGTGTGTACTGGCCTTCACTTTGACTGTAAATGAAAGGATGTGGAGGAAAACTGGCATAGCAGGTTGGATTAGTTCAGCATCCTACCTTTGACATCAGCCAGAAGTGCTGCCTCCCAGGAAGGCCTCACACCAGAATGAAATCCTTCAGCCATGCAGTTTCTCCTTCATTTCACATTTTTGCATATACCTCCTGGCTCATTCTGGTCACATAAAAGCCATTGCAGTGAGCCAGGAAAACAGTCCCTGCACCCCAGACTCTGTTTTGACAGCAGCTGGTTTTGAAGGAGAAGTTTAAAAAGCCAGAATAACTTCAGAGCAGTCTTCTACCTTCCATGCTCTCCTTACTTCCAGCAATCAGGAATTTGAGAGCCAGGGGTTATATATAACCATTGTTCGTAATAGCCACCACTTTCATACCTAAATCCTAGTTTGATCTCTGCAATACACCATGGCAGTGTGTTTAAAAAAGTAGTTATGTGCTTTGTGCAAACCTTTTTTATTACTACATGTAGAAGCTTTTTAGGAGTGTGAAGGTTCTTAAGTTAAAATTTTTAATGGCTTTAAAGTATTTCTTTAAAGTCAGAAGTATTTCTTTTTATTGCTTTAAAATATTGCTTTACATTTCATTGCTCATTCCCTGATGGTTCTGTTGTGGTGATAATGTTAGAGAATGAGGAGCAGTGTGTCAGTGTCTTTTTTTATTTTTAATGTTGAATTCTTCAGCGTAATTTCATAGTCCTCCCTTTCACAGACTCCTATAGACGAAGCTGTTAATTAACAGGATTCCCTGGCTAACCTTTATATTGCAATTTTCTGGTCATGTTCAGATCAAATGTGAACAATGGAATAAATGCCTTGGAGTGCTCCTCACACTGTGCAGTGCCACCCATGCAGGGGGACAGGCTGGGAGGTGGATTCTTGCAGAGGTGGCAGTGCCTTGGCTCCCTTGGGAGCAGGAGTGTGCTCCTGGTGCCCGAGCACCTCATTTCTCTGCCCGTGGGTGTTTTGGAGCTGGCACAGTGCCATCCCTGTGCCCTCTTCCTCCATTCCTCCTCCTCTTTCCCTCTTATCCTCCACATAACTACTCTCCCAGGCACCTAGTGCTGCTTCCATCCTCCTCACCCACTGCTTTTCCCTTCCAAAAGACAGTCCTTGCCATGGCTTTCTTGATAACCCTCCTGCATCCTCCCTTCCTGACCAAGTTCCTTCTCTCTCTTGCAGCCACCCTCGTGCCACAGCCTCTCTGCCTTGAGCTCTCCTAGGATGGTGCCACATCAACTTTGTTCCTCTAGGGCTGCCACCACCTTTTCCCCTGCTGATCCTCTCCTTCCTTCCCCAGACACAGGCTCCACTGCCATCCTCTCCTCAGAACACTCATTTATGCAACTCCACGGCTTCTTGATCCACACACCCACCCCAGCCAGGCTCCTCTTCCCACTCCCACCCTCCTCCCAGCCCACCTCCAGGGCTTGTCTTTTCCCTCTGGAGCAGAGAGCCAAGAAGGGAGGGACTTGCTTCCAACAGAACTAGCTGCTCCTGCATGCTCCAGGCAGGGCCAGCATTCCAGAGGAAGCTCTGTTTAGGGTCTGGCAGAGATTACTACCTGGTGACAATGACTGGCTTGTTCCTGTGTGACCTGGATATGGCAGGCAGCCATCAACTGAGGAGCCCAAATGAGAGGTTCCCCCCTGTGGAGGCCTTCCAGGATGCTCTGTTGTCCCCTTTGGTTCCCTAGGGACCAGCTGCTCATACTGGGTGGTCTGGGAGCCTTGGCATGTAAGACTGGCTTGTAAACTGGGTGGCTGGGTGAACAGGACTGGATCCTTCCTCTGGCCTCCTGTCCTTGGCTGTGGTCCTGCCCCTTCCCAGTGCTGTTTCAGCCTCAGGCTGCTCTCTGGATTCTTACTCTAGGGTTGACTTCCAGTTTCATTCTGTTGTCCTTGGCTTTCCGTAAAACCTGCAGCTCTGTCCTGCACTGCTTCTTTTCTCTAGGCCAACTTTTATTTCTGTGCAACCACTTTGGTCCGTGTGCCCTGCCATGGGAGTCATTAGGATGCAGAAGGTGAGAGCCAGCCTTCCTAGCCTTTGATCCTTCAGACAGTCCAGTCTGAGCAGTAGCAACTGGGCATGCCAGATGCTGGGAAAAGTGTGGCAGGGCCCTAGGACCCACTACATTGCTCTGTGCAGGCAGTGAGTAGCTTGTGTGCAAGGCTTGGGCATGTGCAGGAAGGAGATTCTGTCAGATTTCATCCAGCCTGTTTTCAGAGGTATGCAGCTTTTCCCACTAGAGTAGATTTTCTCTCCCATTAGGGTGGATTTTCTCTCCCCTTAGACTGGATTTTCTTTGAAAAAGTGAAAGGATCCATCCTTGTGTAAGAGCCCGTCTGTCCTCCTCCATCTTACCCAAAATACGAACACAAACACAGCGTTCCAGTAAGATTAGTTTTCAGGCCTTGCTTTAAACTAGCAAAATATTACTTCCCTTGCTCATTCTTGAACATTTTTGGACAGCTGTGCTATCTATTTTCTAGAAATAGTTTGTGCCAAACATGTCTTAAAGAGAATTAAAGCCTGAACTGATCGTCTTTGCCAAAACTTTAAGCCACTGGAAATAAGTTCTTAAAACTGGAAGTCCTGTACATCCTCAGGGATGATGCAGCCAGACCAGCTTATGTCACTGTCTCCTTTCCTGCTTTAAGCATCTTCATCCTTGCACCCGCCTTTCCCCAGGGCACAGGGTGCTCCATGTGCCCTGCTTTCACTGCAGCAGGGTTTTTTCCTTTCCTGATCCTCCCCAACTCACCCCCACACCATTATTCTCTCGCTGGAACTGAGTTGGGCTTAGCTAAGCAGAGCTCTGCTGGCACTGGCCTGTGTGGGCAACCGGCGATAGCTCCGCCTCTCACTGATCTCCTTGCACACGTTTTGCTGCCATGTGGTACCTGCTCCCTTCCCAGCTGTCAGCCCAGCTGTGGGATGTGCTGTTGAATATTTACTGTGCTCTGAAGGACGTGATTTTGTGATGTTTTACAGTGCTTCATTTGGTAGAAGTAGTGACCTGAGCAGTCCCTACATTTCAGCCAGTCGCAGTCCATCTCTAGCTACCTCACCCACTGCCATTGGCTCATCTACCTCCCCGGGCACCCCGTGGCAACCTGTCTCTTGCTGTCCCACATCTCTCGGTGTGAACACTCCTGCTTCAGCCTGCCACAACACCAGGTAATGGCTCCCGGCGGAGATAACACTCCAAAAGTCAGCGTTTGGGTTGGAAGTTCTGGAGTGGATCAAGGATTTGAGGTGTGCTTCCACATGGGAAGCGCTGATAAGCAATTCCAGAATGATAAACGATCCCAGGATGGTAGTGTTGGACAGTTCCAGTGGTGGGTGTGACTGGTAGGCAGGTGACAGCCCGCAGTGTGTCCCTTGTGCCCTCTGTCCCTGTGACAAAGTGTGTGCTCAGGCTGCCCTCGGGTGCTCAGTGTACAAGCTCTTGGAGTTCCTTCCTTCTGCTTATTCACCAGGTACATTTTTCTGGTCATTTTTGCTGCTTAACAGGGATGTGAAGGCTATTAATTCCTCCTGCTCATTCTTCTCCCAAGTTTTGTAAAATTCATTTTTCTGTGGCTGTTCCCTACAAACAGATGAGTGTAAAGCGAGGAGGATGAACTGTCCATGCTCCATCGAGGAGGTTGAGCTCGGTCAGCACTGGAGTTCACTTGCTTTGCTTTCCATATGTCTTCTCTATTTCAGAGCCCCTTTCAGGCAACAAACTGATTCTGCTGTAGAGAAAAACGCAGAGGGCAGCTGTGCCAGCACCCCTCTAGGTGTAATCACAAACCGTGCTGTGCTCGGCACTGCCAACGGCACCGGGAATGCCGGGGCTGCCTCCGCCCCAGGGAAGGACCTCTCGGCTGAGGAGGCCAGGGAGCGCAGAAGGTCAGTGAGGAGTGGGCTCTGGTGGCCCCCTCTGTGGGCAGCTGTCACGTGGTGGTGATGGTGGGGGTGTAACAACTGATTTTTAGGTGCTCCATGAAGTTTCCAGGCTGCTGTCCCTACTCTGTCTGAAGGTTTTGAACTGAATCATCACTGGCTTGTAGGTTAAATTTAGTTTCATAATTTTCTACTTGTCTCTTCAGCATCTCAGCCTTTTTCTTCAGTACTAATGTCAGCTCCTAATCTCAGCCTGACCCCAGTGTGTTTGCAGGGACACACCACAGAGCAGCCACTCGCAGTGGGTTCTATAAAATGAATCCCATCCTAAAAAGACCATTGTACTTAGATACATTCAGATAAAATCTGTCCCTCTGATTCAGCTCAGTTGTGTTTACTTATGCCCTGATGGAGACATCTGTGCTGCACAGATCTCCCAGATTCCCTTTGCAGTTAGTGGGCGAAAACAAACATTCCTGGGGCGTGTAGGTGTGTGACACAGTAGGAGATGGCCTCCAGCACCAGGTATGGCTTTGGCTGACTGAAGAGGCCAGAGGTAGGAGACTGCCATGTGCAGCTGAGGCCATTCCAGCAGTAGCAGCAGTGGGAATGACTCTGACTCAAGCTGGTGGTATCTCTTTCTTATCACATGGTGTTATTTTAAGACTCGGGAAATACAAGCCTGGCAAGACAGAGCTCTTTTCAAAGGAACTTTACCCTGTGCACTAATTACAGAATATGAAATGATCCGTATATTCTTCCTGCAAACAGGTTAACTTTTACAAAATCTGTCTCTTCTAATGGCATTAGTGAAAGCAAATAGTAATAAATAAAATACAGCGATGAACTGGGTGTTTCTAACCAGCAGTGAGTTCATGTAGAGTATCTAGTGCTTGGATTCTTCCAAACTGTCATAGGGATTTATTGAAATACAGCCCTTCGTGAGTGCAGATAGTGCTCTGGCACATCTTAAATGGCCTGAGGCTGAAGGATGGCAAAAGAAGTAATGGGAATTATCAGCTTACAAGACTAAAGATGGTGGGGCTGAGCTGCTGCTTGGCTTCACCTGCAGCACATCCAAGCAAGGTGGGCTGTGCTGTTGGAAAATACGCAAACCTGTAATGGTGTTTGGGATTTTTTTTTTCCAGAACTAGCACAGAGAGCACTTGGAAGGTATTAAAATGTTCTGGAGGAGCCACATTCATCAACTTTGTGTGCAGTTTGCACTAGCCACTGGAGGGTATCTTTGGTGTGAAAACACTTGGGTTAGCCCTGGTAGTGCCTCTGTGTGCTCCTGTTGCAGTTTCTGGAGGTCACTTGGCTTGAGGTCATTTGCAGTTGAATCAAGGTGAGCTGCCAAAAGATACTGCCAGTGACCAGTGCGGTTGTGCAAGAGGACAGAGTGAGTATTGTGCTCTTAGACTTCAGACCTTTCACAATGGTCTCTCCATTTTAGCAAGCCCAGAATCAAGTTGCAGAAGCAGATTTTTCCCTGCAGAAGTGGGCTGCTCAAAGTCCTTCCAGACTTCTGGCACTGTCTGCAGGTAGACAACTGGACTGGGGTAGTTACTTGTAGATGCCCAAAAATGCATCCATTAATATTACTGCATTGGCATTTACTGCCAAATCTGTTTCTATAAATAATACAGAAGATCTATTTGTCTGCTGCATTTTTATTAGAGAACCATCTCCTGTGAATTACGGTAATGTAAAGAGAAAACACCAGAAAATTTTTCTCACCTTTAATTGATGCTTTGAAACTACTGAGAGGAAGAAAGCCCAGAAATTATGTATTGTGCTCATGAGGGAGAAAACCTTACTGATGAATGTACATCCTCTCAGTGGGATGAAGTGACTGGGAGCTACCTGCACATTGGAACTAGGAAACATGGACCCAGGGAGACAGGAGGCAGGAGAAGTCACGTAAACGGGAAAAGCTTATTAGGGAAGGAGACCAATTGAAAGTAAAATGAAGAGGCCAATGGCAGACAGTTGTCAGGACAGTGTTGTATGGATTTCAGTTCCCAGCAGCAGCTGTTGCAGGAATGTTTGGGCTGCTTCAGTGTTTCCAAAGCGCCAGCTTGCTCTTAGCAACAAAAACATAAACAGGCTGATCATCTAATATTAGATCACAGGGATATCTCTAAACTTGTGGCCTTACAATTATGTATGTGAAGCCAAAAGGTTAAAGCAGAAGAGGCTACTTAGAACTGGGCGTGAACAACTGGCTGAGTGCTCTGGAGTGCTGGTTTGCATCCTGTAGTGGCCAACAAGTCTTACCCTCGCCCACCACAGTGTTTGACCCATGGTGGTTCACCTGCTCCTTGTTTTCCAGCTGAATTGGTCAGGAAATTCTCCAGTAAATGCTGGAAAATAGTGTAAACTACAAGGAGGAGGAAAGAACAAGCAGCAGAGGGGCAGTGGAGCAGAGGTCTGTTTGGGGTGTGCGATGCCACGTGGTGCTGCCTGGACCGTGCTCTGTCAGTGCTGGGGCTGGATGTTCCAGGGATTCAGCCTGGCTGCTGCCACGTGTGCTCCATGTGTCCTGATGCACATCCCAGCCTCCCAGCACTGCCATGTGTGTTCCGTGTGTCCTGCTGCACATCCCAGCCTCCTGATGCTCTTCTGCAGCATTGCAGTGTGCTTCTGCTGTGAACTGGAAATATGCCATCTCCCACAGCCAGTGCTTGTGCCAGGCAATTTCTTTTGGGTTTTTTTCTGGGAATTTTGAAGTTGTTGATGAACAGTGCAGTCTGGCTGTTTGGATGATCTCCTGCCAAAAGCAAATTTTCTCCCATTGTCAGTGTGTTTGTCCACTGAATTCAAACAGCTCTGGCTCTGCTGAGAGTGGATTTCAGCTGTGTGGATGTTGTGCCTATAGTACCTCACACAGACCCTGTTCTTCCTGGGGCGGAACTGACAGCTTCCTCATTTCTGCTGGGTGCCTATAGATGGTGAGGAATGGGGGGTCCTGTTGGTTAGAGCCCAGTGCTGGATTATCCACCTTCATCCAGGGTGACAGCGGCCTCTAGTGCCACTAAAAGTTCTTCCCCAAGTTCTCTGCACCCTTGTCTGTGCAGGTTCAGTGCAGGGCTCTGGTCACAGCTTCTCCCAGGAGTCCTGCACTGCAGCCTCCGCGAGAGTATTCCTGGTGTCACAGGTCTGGGCTGCTCAGAGCTCTGTCCCCTGGGCTTAGAAAGGGGCTGCAGGAGATCCTGCCATACTGGAATGTCACTTGAGTCATGAGGTATCTGTGCTGGAAGGAAAGTCTGGGAGATCTGGCTGAAGCTTTTCATACGCTATGGAAGTTTTGGTTCCCAGAACAGCTGGAAAGGTGACTGTGCAGCCCACAACTGGCACGTGGGGTGAGACACGCTTTGCCTGAGAACTTCTGAAAGGCAAATCTGTGCTCTTAGTTATGTGGCCAGTTTAAAAGGACACTTGAATTTGAAATCTCTCCTGGTTCAGCAAGAATTAGGATTTTAATTTCCCCCCCCCCCACCACTGTGTTTATACAACTGAATTCTGCCATTGTGTGTGTTCTTCCTGTTTCTCAGGAAGGTTCCAGCAGGGTGGTTCCAGCACTTGCCATCAGACGCACTCTTGGAGACAGGAAACTCATCTCTCTCCTCCTTACTTTTTAATTTATTCTCATATTATTGCCCAATCCCTGGAGGTGTCCAAGGCCAGGCTGGACAGGGCTTGTAGCAACCTGGTCTAGTGGAAGGTGCCCCTGCCCATGGCAAGGGGTGGAACTAGATGAGCTTTAAGGTCCCTTCCAACCCAAACCATTCCATGATAAATCCAGAGTTAGGAGTGAGGTGGACTTTTTTTCTGGGCAGCTTTGGGTCTGGCAGCTCTGCTCAGCCCATGCCTTCTTACCCTCTAAAGTCTCCCCTAGACATGCTTTTCAGTTGAAGGTAATCCACTGACATGGCAGGTAACTGTGTTTGACAAACACTTCTGTTTCCTGCTTCATTCCCAAGAGGAATTTTTTTTCATTCTAAGGATCCAGCTGCTAATTATAGTAGCATATATTATTAATATATTAATAACTGAATCCTCCTCCATCAGTACTGTTAGATGAACAATTTTTGGCAAGTCCTTTTACCTCGTGGTTCTTGTCCTGTGGGCATTCTGAGTGTGCCTCCTCTTGGAAGAGCATGGATGTGTCACCTGATATGTCCCTTAACCCTTAGGGTCTTACAAATGGGATGAATGCCCCTGATCTCTGTGAAAGCTAAACTATGAGATTTGCATTCAAGGGGTATTTAAGTGTCACTTGGGAGGAGCTGGCAGAAAAGACTGTGAGCAATAGATCACTGCTACCACTTTTTTAATTGCATTTGACACTATAATCCTTATCACTGACTGACGTAAAGCTGAGTGGTCCTAATCTCCTGGGAAAGGTCCCTGAGGAAGCAGAACAGTGGGATGCTTATGCAAGGAGATGCTGCAAGGCAAGGGAAGGATTCCTGTCCTCTCTACACAGTGGACAACAAGAAGTTAAGAGGTTTCTCTCTCCTGTGAAGAACAGAACGATCATCTGGCACCTGCTGTGACAGCATTTCCCTGCCACTGCCTCTGCAGTTAATCGCTTTCAGATAAAGTTGTCCCTTTTTTCAAAGGCTGCTGGTGCAGATGACGTGGGAGGGCAGGAATTCTGCTGGCCATGGGATTGTCCCTGTTGGGAAGAGGCGAGATTGCTCCTGCTGGATCAGAACTCAGGCTGCATTTTTATTTGGAGTAAGGTCGAGGTGTGGGCCGGGGTCAGTGCAGTTTCCTGTAGGGGCGGTGAGCAGGTGTGTGCTGCATGCTCAGGCGCCAGGGCTTTATCCACCCAGGGCTTGGGGGAAGGGGGGTAGATATTTTGGCATTTGCTTTAGGCAGGGCAGCCCAGACCGTAGGTTGGCCTGCTAACAAAAGCAGGAATCCATGCAGGATCCTTCAGGAATGGTCAAGGAAAAGAAGCAGGGACCACTTGAGCTAAACATTGTAAAAGAACTGCAGCTTGGCAGCATGGAGCAAGCAGAAGGTAAAACTGCCTTTTCCCACCCCATCCATGCTGAGTGTGTGTGCAATTCCTCTTGGCTTACTAATGGGAACCACTGCCCTGCTGAATGCGCTTCACCCTCGGTCTAACAGCAGTAATGGCACCTTCTGGCTCCAGTGGCATCCCAGTGCCACTGCTGGGATGTTCAGGGACTGGGCTTTACTAACTTTGACTAGTTCAACTACTTCTCTGCATCCAAAATGGGCATTAAAGCCAAGGATGTACCTGGAATATTTGTAGAAATCTTGTGTGTCACCACAGCTGAGAGCTAATTCAGCACTAAAGTAGCTACTCTGTTAAATTCTGTGCTCCATGGTATTGACCTGGGGATGTGACAGGTGGAGGAGCCAAGGAAGCCAGGTAACCTCCCTGGCATTTCTATTTGAAAAGTTTTTGTGCAGACTTAATTAATCTTCTGTCCCTGAGAACAGTGGACACTGGAAATTTCAAAGCCACGGGCTAAGAAATTGCAATGTGACTCAGTAGGAAATGTAAATCTTTGATGCATTACTAACATTCAGTGCTATTTTGCCGAATTCAGCTGGGGCTGATCTGTGATCCTGTTCCTTGGAGCTCCTCAGGCATCTCATGCTTCCACAAGGTGGCAGTGGAAGGCTGCTGGAATGCACTGGCAGGCGAACATCGCTCCTCGGGCTTATCTGGTTCAGCCGCTGAACCTTTTCATCACCAAGTTTTGATTTTACTTTATTTCTTAGTTGCAAAAGACAATTTCCCAAATACTCAGAGTTTTGCCAGGTTAATTTTTTTCCCCCTGGGATTTTCTGCACTGGAAAATTTCCTGTTTCAGACTGTAAACACCTTTTGGAAAAGCTGTAACAGGTCTGCTTAAAGTTCTTGAAAATGTCAAATTGTGTTAGTTCAGTTTCAAATGACAGGGATTCTGGCAGAGGCAGGACGTTGGTTTCCTCTATCAGTGGCAGGAAATGGAGTTCCATCCTGCTCCAGGTCCTGCAGCAGATTTTTAATGCACAGTTGCAGCTCCTGAGAACTGCAAACAGTGCAGTTGCAGACAGTGCATGGTGACAACCCATCAGTGCTGTATATTGACACCTGAAGCCCTGTGCTGAACACAAACAATTGCAAAATATTCCATCCTGGTAAGCTTTGCACTTGTGGTCACAGCTGACACATTCAGTGTTTCAGAGACAGGTCATACTGTCAGTTCAGGTGTTATCGGCTGCCTCTGCTCTGGGGTTGCAGAACTTTTTGCTTTTCTCTTGCAGAAAGAATTTCTGGTTTGTTTTTGTTTTTTAAGCAAGTACGTGTTCTCCTCTTCTGGCAGAATTTTAAAAGTCTGAGTTCACAGCAACAGTTACTACAGCCAGTTTAGGGAATATGATCACTGTGATGTTTGTTGTCTTTTTACTCTTCACCATAATGCTGAGTGACATTAATGTGAAAGGATTACATTGATCATTAAGAGTTTCTCATATATGTGCTGACTCCCCCAGCCCCAAACTTGGTGAGCTCTCAGGAACACCCATGCTGTATTTTATTCCTCTGGCAGAGGGATTTCAGGGCTGTGTTCCCAGCTGGATCTGCAACCTGAGCACTCCTCACCTCATATTGGAGCAGTCCAGGCTACCAAGAAGGCACAAGGAGCTGCTTTGGGGACACAGTGGAGACACAGCACAGAAGGAGCAGCTCTGCTGTCTGAGAGGCACACACAGAACTGAACATGAAACCATAGAATGGTTTGGGTTGGAAGGTTGGTCAGGATGTTACAGCTCATCTCATCCCACCCCTGCCATGGGTAGGGACACCTTCCACTACTAGACCAGGTGGCTCCAAGCCCCATCCAGCCTGGCCTTGAACACTTCCAGGGATGGGGCATGGGAAAGGACCAAAATTGATGGGAAGTGTTCTTGTAGCCTCAGCTGTCATACGTATAAACTTACCCCATTGTAAACGTCCGTGGAAACAAGAGTTCTGCAGGGATAAAGGGAGCTGGTTATTTTGATTAACAAGTGGCAAAGATCACAAGTCCCTTAATCTCTTGGATCAGCACCTTAACGTGTTGAGCAAAGCAAAGCTGTGGGAAATAAAGAAGTTACTCTGCTGCTAGTGAACCTGCTAATCAGCCTGTAACCGTAGGGCTGAAATTCAGACACTGAAACTTGCATGAGCTGAGAATTCATTGTCCGGGTTGAAATGTGACAGCTCCCAGCAGCACAAGCCTGAAAAGGGGGAATTCTCAGGCAAGCCTTTTTGAGCCAGCTGTGAAAGGCTTTAGTACTATGATCTTGTTATCCTTCTGTCCTCAGCTTATTAAATAACAGCATTGTCAGGCTGTCCCCCCTGCCTCTTTCCCAGCTCCAATACTCACAGTCTGATGTGTTATCCTTCTTTCCTGCTTGGAAGGGTCTCTCAGAGCACATCCAGCTTCTGGCAGTTTCCCTAGTGACTATTTCCAGTTGCAGTGGGCTGATGAGCAGAACATGTCAGCACAGGGATAAATTCAGGGAAGAACCAAAACCTGTTACTTGGATAAGAGAGAAGGAAAGTTTCTTTTTCTGACTGCTTCCATGTAGTTGCCAATGATTGACTCGCTGCTGGGGGCATAGTTCATTTTCTAACTTAAGGAATTGTATTTTGGGAACTGCTGTCAGCATTGTTGCCTGCAAAACTTGCACTTGCTTATCCTCCCTCCTCCAGCTTACAGATAGTTATTTGCTAATGGCAGCTCTCCAGTTTGTAGGAATGCATTGCTGGGATGCTGTATTTTTCCAGTTGTTTCCAGGGGAACAGTATCTATACTTGAGGCTTTTGCTGACTTTTTTTTTCTTTATCTTCCTTTTTTCACAGTGCATGTGAGTTTTTAACATATATATATGTATATATAAACATATATATATATGTGTGTGTATGCCTGAGAAATAGATATATGTGTGAAAAAGACTTTTTAAATCACTGCACTGTTTGGAATAGGGATACTGTACTCTTCTTAAGAAGAGAAATTTCAAACATTTTAGGTCTGAGTAGCCACATGGCTTTCCATATGCTGAACACACCTCCTTGTGCACAGGGAGCCAAACCTGTGCCTGGCTTTCCTTACCTGTGTTACCTGGATATGGAAGAGCCAAAAGTCTGTCCTGGCGTCCAAGAAAACTGTCACTGTTGGTTCTGGTCTAGTGAGTGTAGTTCAGAGTCATTTCTAAGCTAGAAAGAGGTGAGAGGATT
The DNA here is from genome assembly GCA_013399915.1 of Illadopsis cleaveri. Classification (NCBI taxonomy): domain Eukaryota; kingdom Metazoa; phylum Chordata; class Aves; order Passeriformes; family Timaliidae; genus Illadopsis; species Illadopsis cleaveri. The sequence continues at coordinate 104,173 of VXBB01019309.1, forward strand.
TGGAGAGGGCCTAGGAAGAGCTTTCCTCCAGAAGAGCCCTATCAAGCCCAGCTCCAGTTCACAACCAGCAGAGTCTCATTCCCAGGATCTGGGGACAACTGTCATGATGAACCAGTAACTGTGTGCAGTTCATGTTCTTACTGTGCTGGCTGCAGGACCTGGATTTATTGAAGACAAACCTGACAGGGATGGAGGGAACCTGTCATGGCCCAGTGCAGCTTGTGTGAGGGTATATCTCAATTCTCAGTCCTGACAGCAGAATGAAATTCCTTGAACCCAGTCTGTGAAAAGAACAGCCATAGAACTTGGTGGATGTTTAGCTTCCAAATTTGTTGCCAGATGTTCATAGAATGCCAGAAAGGTTTGGGTTGGAAGGCAACTTACAACTCATCTAATATCACCCTCTGCCATGGGCAGGGACACCTTCCACTAGCCCAGGATGCTCCAACCCCATCCAACCTGGCCTTGAACACTCCCAGGGATGGGGCAGCCACAGCTGCTCTGCCACATGTAGGTGATATAAAACTCAAGTTTTGCACATTCTTGCTGTTCCCTCTGGGACTTGGGTGGTTAATGGTGTTTGCCAGAAATATTTAAAGCTCTGAGTGCCTGAAGGAGTTCATGATGACAGGAAAGAGACCAGTGTCGTAAAAGGATTATCAGAGGACTGTATTGTTTCTTGGAGAATTTAATCTTTTGTTCTTGTTACCTATGCACCAACCAACAGGGTATTGTAACTCTCTTTTTTGTATCGTTCACCCTTGACTTGGGAGGGGTTTCTTCTCACAGTATTTTCTTTTCCTCTGGCCAGCATTCTCTAACATACAGATTTGCTCCTGTATTCCTGATTTACCAGCCTGTATGTCCAGCCTTTCTATTTCCTGGGTTGAATCTCCCCTTCTGTTGGTATTGTATTGCAGCTCCTTTTGCCTTGATATTGGGATCCATTTGTGTTTCACACTATCTTTGGTGAAAGAGTTGACAGACAAAAATAGGTGTTTTCTTGAAAATAGGCAGAATTAAGTGGGAGCCAGGTTCATCAGTAAGTTACTGGTTTTTTTCCTAGCTAATACACAAGCCAGAAGCCTGTAGCTCTTTCAGGGCAGCAGGACACACTTGTCTCTGTCTGTCAGAGCTGTAAACCTCTGCAGTGGTTTTGCTGACTCTCACATACACATCTTGAATGATTTCTATTCGTCTCCTTGAACTTACAGCGAAAACTCTGGCAAAAATCTGTTATACATGCCTTGAGCTTGGTGTGATGGCTGCTCTTATTGCAAGTATTTCTCAGAGAAAGCTTATTGCAAGGAAACAAAACACATAGGGCCTTTCCTTTGAAGATCTGCTTGGACCCTGAGATATTTGCTTGAATTATAGGATGACACAGGTACGGCACTTGAGGAAACAGCATGTTCCTTGAAAACATAATTTAAAACTCTGTGGATTTTTCAGAGGCCACCTCACACCCCATTTGGTGCTTGTGCCCTGCAGCCTGCTGTGCTCTGCAGTGTTTCTGCTTTGGAGAGCAGCATGTTGCTCTGTCTGTGCCATCCAGCCCAGCCCAGCCCTGAGCTTCATCCGGCTCTCCATCTCCTTTCTGAGCATTTGTTCTCTCTGTCTTCCAGCCCATTTAGCACACTCAGGTCTCTCAAAATTCAATTTGTAAGCAAAGCAATGCATTGTAAAATCTGTCTTTTCCCTCCCTTCCTCCCAAATTAAAAAGCAAAGCACACAGGGTCCCAAGCAGGGCACACTGGGGCCTGCACTGCCAGCAGGGCCAGATTGCTGTGTGCAGATACAGGTACTGACAGCACAGCCCCTCCTTCGGCACCTGGAACAGGCTGTGGCTGTTCCCTTGCAGAAACCAGCTCTGTCATTGTGCAGTGGCTCTGCTGACTTGCCTCAGAAAATTTGGTTATCTCATGCTGTAAATGGCTTTGGGTGAGCTCCAGGAAGTGATGAATTGTGTAAATGGAAAGAACCCAAAAGTTGGTGATCGACTGTGGCTGTGGCCCGGGCTGAGCCATGCTGACCTGCAGGATTTGCTCAGCCGAAGATCAAGTCCCTCTTACAGGTTGGACTCCCAGAATTGCTAATAATGCTGTAACGTATCTGTGTTTTTATATAAATTCTGGGGGAGCAGAGGGGAAAAAGCCTGGGAGGATGATGGGGTAAGAGACCCAAAATGGTTTTTCTCTTGCCATACCCACAGCAAAGCTGTGGCTGAACTGCACCAAGGGAATCCTGCAGCCTCCTGAAAGTGCCTGGGCTGCCCCTTCTGCAAAGCCCCTCCCCACACCTGGAGCTGACCTGGTCCCCACAGATTTGCCAAACCTTTCCTGAAACTCATTTGAAAACCTGTTCTGTCCTCTCTATACCTGTAGCTCCTACATACCTGTGTTCTCATTGCAGAGTAAATTCCACTGGTTCACATTCCACTGATTCAAAGCCATTGCAGTAAACCGCCTACCATACTAAGCTACAAATTTACATGGTTTATATGTTTCAGGAATTCATATTTGTTTTACTACTGTCCTGAACTTCATTTGCAGTATATTTTGCAAATGCCTTCTTCCTGTAGGTGGCTTATTGCTTCTGGCTGCTGGGCAAATAGCAGTGATTCTGCTTGTCTCAAAAACTGCAGAAAATGCTTATTGTTTCCTTAATGTGCCATTACCTGGACAGTGCACACACTGCAGCAGGGAAAGGAGAAGACCTCCTGCTCTGCAAAATTAGGAGTTGCACAGCTTTTACTCATCAAACAGCAGCTTTTTTTGTTCATGAAACAGCAGATTCTTGGGAGACAGTCATCCCTCTGAAGTGTAGGTGCTTCCCGTGTTGGCATATCCATCACAGCTCATGTGCCTGCCTGGATAATCAATGAGAAGAAATGAGCTCCTCTGCAGTGCATCCACATGGGCTGTACTGGAGGCTCCTTGTGAAGGTGATAAATCACACTCTGGGGGTGCAGCTCTGCAAGCCCACAGCTGGGGACATCTCCATTGCAGGCAGCTCCCAGGGCACAGTTCAAAGAATCATGGAATCTTGTGAGTGGGAAGCAATCTCAAGGGTCATTAAGTCCAACTCTTGGCCCTGCACAGACACCCCAACAATCCTATCCTGTGCATCCCTGAGAGTGCTGTCCAAACAGTCCTGGAACTCTGGCAGCCTTGGGGCCATGCCCGTTCCCTGGGGAGCCCAGCACCTTCTGGGGGAAGAACCTTTTTTCACAATATCCAGCCTAACCCTCCTTGACACAGCTTCATGTCATTCTTTTGGGTCCTGTGTCTGGTCACAGAGAGCAGAGATCAGTGCCTGCCCCTCCAGGAGTCTCCAATGCAATATCCCTGGCACAGACTCAGTCCTTTGCACTTTCCTTGGCCTCTGGAGATAGCAATGTTCAGGGCATTATATATCAGGTCAAAGCCTTGCACCAGTTTCAGGTGAGAAGACTCTCATATGAGCCCCACAACACCTGAGGAGCTGGGAGGTGACTGTACCTCCTGCAAGCCAAGAAACTCCCATGAAGGGGATTCCTCCCTGGAGGCCAGGCTGCATTTGCTGCACAGCAGAACCAGCACTGAATGCAGGTCCTGAGGCTGAATAAAACCTACCATGGCAGATTATTTTGTAATGATCCGAATTTCTGGATTCTCTGTGGTTTTGTCACAGTGCAGCAGTTTAGTGAACTTTCCAATAAATGTCTTAACATACTGGATCAGATGCAAATCCTCTTCAGCCTTTGCCATGAAGGTGGTCAACTAAAACCAGGAAGAGTCCAAGGACAAAGTAAGTGTATTCACCTTCATCCCTCACTTAGCTCACTGCCCTTTGAACACATCCAGACCTCTGGTACAGTGTTAACCTGGCAGTGATAGACCTGCAAAGAACATTCCAGCACTCTCATCCCTGTACAGTGGGACAGTGTGAATAATCATTCCATATTAACCAGGCTGAAGTCAGGCTGAAGTTTAATTAACTGTTCATAAGACTGAAACCTCTTCTCCAGCATGGAAATAATTTACTGCTGTGCACTCCTTGACTCAAAGCACTGCCCAATTCCTCAGCAGTTCCTCCCAGTGAATGCCAGAGTAGAGGGTGCCGTTTATGTATTTTCATGTGAATAATTCTTTTGAATTCTCCCAGCTTTGATGAAGTGCCCAGGTCTGTGTTTTAACTATGGGTTTTTCAGTGTTAAGGAGATTGGTTTACACAGTGTGAAGGTCATTTCTTCGATTCTATGGTTCTTTCCAAAGCGAGTGTCTCTGTGATGCCTGCAGTTCAGTGGCTCTTGGCGTGATGGGTTTCATATTGATGAAGGCAGCAGATTGCAGGAATATGATCATGACTATAATGACAGGAAGGAGGGTCTGAGGAATGCACCAGCACAGGATTTCTGTTCTTAGGTTTTTGTCTGAGTGAGAGGGTGTTTATGAGAAGTGGAGTTCTTATTCTAATGATGCAATGATTTGGAATGGCACAAATAATGTAGAGAAATAGGTGCACCTTTTTAACAGACACTAGTCCAACACTAAAGGGTTTATTGAGAGGCTCTGGGGAGAAGGTGCTGTGAACATGTGTGTATTGTGTGCTCGTGGAGAAGTCGTCCCAAAGAAACAGCAATAGCAGTTGGAGCTAAAATTAATTTTTTTCCATGAGAAAGAGAATAATAGCTCAAGTGTCTACAGAGACAGGAAGGCACATCAGCTGCTTTTCCTTTAACCTCTTCTGCACCTTTTTTTTTTTTAGGTCATATCTGACTCCGGTGCGGGATGAGGAAGCAGAATCACTGAGGAAGGCACGATCAAGACAGGCCCGGCAGACTCGCAGGTCTACCCAGGTAAAGAATGGAAATTCCCACATTCCTGTGTAGGATGAAGAGAGCTGATAATTTGGTTGCCCAGAAAGGCTGTGACTGCTCCATCCCTGGAAGTGTCTAAGGCCAGGTTGAACAGGGCTTGGAGCAACCTGGGATAGTGGAAAGTGTCCCTGCCCATGGCAGGGGTTGGAATGAGATGAACTTTAATGTCCTTTCCAATCCAAACTATTCCATGATTCTGTAAAGAGGCAGGATTTTCTTCTGCCCTCACATTATTTTTTAGGACAAGGGACTTTTCTGCATTCACACTGTATTGAAGAAGTTCTGGCGAAATTTCCTTCAAGCAGTTTATACAAAACCCCTCCCACAGACATACATGAGTTAGATTTCCAAGTTTTGCTTTCTGCAATGTACCTGCGTCTTAGTTTGTAGTGTGATCACGTATATTTGGGTTGCTTTGAGTCAGTGGTTATGCCAATTGGCTGAGAATTACAGTAAAGGCAACAGAATTCTTCCCTTTCTCTTACCATAGGGATGAAACATGAACCTGACCAGATGTGAGTCTGTGGCATTTTAAACTGACCTGGAAGACTGAAAATGTAATTTCAGGTTGGAGAAGTCTCTAAGGAGACTTTAGAGCACCTTCCAGTGCCTAAGGGGGCTCCAGGAGAGCTGGAGAGGGACTTTGGACAATGACCTGGATGGACAAGACAAGGGGGGATGGCTTCCCACTGCCAGAGGGCAGGGTTAGATGGGATATTGGGAAGGAATTCTTGGCTGTGAGGGTGGAGAGGCCCTGTCATGGGGTCCCCAGAGAAGCTGTGGCTACCCCGTGCCTGGAAATGTCCAAGGCCAGGTTGGACAGGGCTTGGAGCAACCTGGGGTAGTGGAAGGTGTCCCTGCCTGTGGTAGAGGTAGGATGAGAGGTGCTTTAAGGTCCCTTCCAAGCCAAACCAGTGTGGGGTTCGATGATTCTGTGCATGAATGGATGGTTTCTGTTTCCCTGCAGGGCGTGACCCTGACGGATCTGCAGGAGGCCGAGCGCACGTTCAGCCGGTCGCGGGCGGAGCGCCAGGCGCAGGAGCAGCAGAGCGACAGAGCCGAGGACAGCGGCGAGAGGCCCGAGAGCCGCACGCGGTGGGGCAGGAGTGCAGAGGACGAGGTGATCCTTCTGCCTCAGCACCCCTTGCCTGAGAGCTAATGAAGCCAAGTAGGAGAGCTGACATCAGGAGAAATTCTTTGGGTGTTATCTTTTCATTCTGAGGGGGACAAGCTAGCTGGAAAGAGGTACTGCTGATTGAAGAGCAGCACTTCAGCACAAAATGTGGAGGTGCTGGAGCTTAGCTGTGCCTTTGCTCTCCTCTGGGAATTTCACCTTTCTGTCTCCTACCAGAAAATAAAATGGTGTAAATCCCAGAAAGTGTAATGAGTAGGCTAATGATAGAAATGTGGCCTGGATCCATCCTTGCTGTGCAGACTAGCAGAGGCTTTGTGTTTACATTTTTCCACAGATGTTCCACGTGTAATGGAAAGCTGGAGAGACCAGTTTTCTGTCCCTGCCACCACCTCTGGTTTTTTGACTCTAAATCATATATTTCTAATAGATAACATGTATCTCCTGCTGTGAGCTGTATGGACAAAGGGATTGAGCCCAGATCTTCCAGCTGTGGAGGGTGCTGTTACAGTGTAGCTGTGCAATTTAACATCCATCCTTATCTGATAAAATGGACGTGATCTGGCAAGCGCAGGTGATCACTTTCAGCAACAGTGAAGAAAACGTTGCACTCTGAAAAATTACTGCATTCCCTGAAATCCAAAATCTGCTGCTTCCTTTTCGTTGTACTATTTTTGTGTCATGGCTCTTTGTTTCTAGACCATCTATCGGCGATTGAGGGGCCCAGCACAGCCCGACAAACCTACGACACCTGTGTCTCCTTCCACAGCAGCACCTCTGCTCTATACAAGTTCATACCTGACTCGAACAAATAAATATCTAGGGCTGGACTCCGTGAATCCAGCAGATTTCAGAGCGGCAGCCACAGAGATGGAGAAAAATGGTACGTACCAGGAGAGTGAAGAACAGACAAAGCTGAAGGGTTTTCTTGTGGTTTAGAATTTCCAGTGTGTACAGGTGGAGACAAAAGTTTACTTGGTATTCTGAGGGAAGCTGCCACATCACGAAACAAATGTCATTTGTTTAAATGAAGTTAAACAAATTCCTATTGCTTGTAACAGAGGGATAAAAGGATATTTTCATTTTTGGAAAAATAAATGAGACAGTGACCATGGAGCATTTAGGTATCAGAGCTGGGAAAAGAGGTTCCCCTAGTACAGTTTGTCCTCAGAACAGGAGTAAGTCAGGATGACTTGGGGGAGAGCTGGCACCTGGGGTAACCTTCCTGGCTCTGATGAGGGAAGGAGTGTGAGTATCCAGCTGTAGTAGGACACTGAGATTCCATTTCATTTGGTTTAATAGCTGCTTTGTAATATAACACAAGGCAAGATGACCTTGATCAGCTTGAAAAGAACCCCAGAACCTTAGCAAAAACGCAGATGTAAATCACTGAAACCAAAGCAGTCTTTCTTTGCTTGGCCAGAGTGTGAAGATCAGGATTCAGACGACAGATCTCTGAACAAACAGTCGATCCGAGAGCGGCGACGGCCAAAGGAGAGACGGAGAGGCACCGGCATCATCTTCTCAACACAAGATGTAAGTTTAAGTTCCTTAGAAAGAGAAACTCCAGGGTTTTTATTCCAGTTCCAAGCTTCATGGTTTTCTTCCCAGTCCACTGATTTCCCATTAGTTCTTCCCTCTCCAGCTCTCTTTTAGACTGGCATATCCAAAGGTCTCACATCCCTGTTTGACCTACGTCAGACCGAGCAGCAGGCTCTGGGCAGCCTGTTTCTGAGCCATATCATGGGAACCCTGTAGGACTGGGAAAGGGCCCACATGGGAGAGGAGAGATTCAAAGTCTAATTCCTTTGGAAGGAGGCATGAGCCACCTGAAGTATTTTCAAATTTCTTCAAGCCCAAATTTGTCTGCTCTTTAGGCCCCTTGAAAGAAAGACAATAGGATGAAAACCTGTGTCTGGGTCCCATCCCATCACCAGGGAAAACTCACAGCATAAAGTGCAGAAGAGCTGTCTGTGTCGTGGTCATTTCTCTTAGTCCTGGTTTCAGAGGATTTCTTCAGTCTGAGGGAAGAAATCCAGCCCTCCAAACTTTGGTTAGAGCCTCAGCTAGGAAAATAGATCACCTTTTTCAGGAGAGAATAAGAATTATGTAATTATGGTTAACAAGTTGAGTCCAGAGTCAGCTGGGATGCCATGATAGTTCACATTTGCTCCATGAAATCCTGGAGCAGTTGCAAAGGGCAGTGGCTTAGAGAGGCTACACAAGTGCAGGATAACTGGGATGACAAGTCTTTCCACCTGGAGTCTAACTGAACTGGAGATACTTTCAGAAGTCAATATTATGTTAGTATTTCAGATATGCAGTTTTCCCAAGTGTTTTTTCCCTCCGTGTATTAGGGACTTCCTCCCAGCTCCTCAGAAGCATTGAAATGGCAGGAGCCATCTCAAGAGAGTAACTGTGTCCTCAATACCAAGATCTTCTAAATGGCCATTAGGACACCAAATCTCATTTGATGATTAGCCAAAAGCATCTGGACAGGCATTTCTTTTGACAGAAGTTTTCTTAACATTAGCATCAAATAATTTTTTCACTGGAAGGGTGGTTAAAGACTTGTACAGGGTGCCCAGAGCAGTGGTGGAGTCACCATTCCTGGTAGGGTTCAAAACACACATAGACATAGCACTTTGTGCTATGGTGGAGTTAACATGGTGTGTTTGGTCAAAGGTTGGACTTGTTGGTCTTGGAGGTCTTTTCCAACCTTAATGATTCTGTGATTCTGTAAACAACACATTACCTTCTTGGGATAAAGTTTTGTTGTCTCCAGAGCTGCCTAATTACACTGTTTGCCTTTCCTCCTAGGATGATGATGAAGTTGATGGAAACGAGGAAGTGAAGGAAACTCGGGTAAGTGAGACCATATGTCTGAATCGTTGATATATCACTCTTGGGTGTTGGTGACAGAGTGTTCTGTGGCTTTTATTCTTGTCTGTAGGAGAGGTTCAGGCTTTGCTCAGGACTATGAACAGGGAGGTAATTCCAAGCAGCAAATTCCTTACTGATTTTTCTTCTGAAAGATCAGGTATGTCTGCAGAGTGCCCTGAGTTCAATGTTGGCTCCTGGAGAGCTGCACAGGAGTTGTGGAACCTGGAGGGAATGCAGCAGGGGGCTGCAGTGCTGGGGCAGTGGGATCTCAGGTGTCCTGGGGAAGGTGTGACCTTGGATCTTGGAATTGCTGTTATTTTGGACAGGATGTTTTGTATTTCTGAAATCTGCTCTCCTGTCTCATCACGGATTTGTTTTCTTGTGGGAAATGGTCTTCGCAAGCAGCATGTCAGAGGTTGTTCAGTGTTCCCCTGTTCTTGAAATAGTCTCATGCTTTGAGGCCCTTTCTTTCCTTTTACAATAATTGCTGAGTTTTTCCAAATTACCTTGGTTTCCTTTGGTTTTGTTTGTCTTTGTCTGAAACACATTTGAGCCTGAGAGCATGACTGACTCTGACAATGTCAAAGCTAAATACATTTCCAAACTATTAAAGTGCAATGTGGAAGACCTGGGAGAAATAGCAAATGTAAGGTTGCCTAGGGATCAGCCTGTTTGTGGGATGTTTCATTTTTGCTGGAAAACGTTGAACTTGGGGTAGCCTTTTTCTATACTTCGTAATGCAGTAGAGTGATTGAAGCATCATTTAGTTGGAATTAACAGGTTCTTTGCTGAAAATTTGCAATAACACTCTTCAGACTGTTTTCCTTCTTGCAATATTCAGCCAGAATGTGGCAAAGTCACGGCAAGCCTTGCTGGGACCAGAGACTCACGTGGTGCAGGGATGGCTTTTAGCATGTGCTTATCTTTCCATGCCAGCCATTGCTTTCCCAATGCTTACTCTGCACTTTACTCCACTTGAAGTATGAGATATTCCTGCTCACAGAAGCATCACCTGCTTCAAGGAGGCCAGCTCTTCCCACAGGAGTTTCTGCTTATCACAGTCCAGGGTTTGTTGAAATCTTCACTGAACCCTGCAGGAAAAATTTGGCCATTTATTGTCATTAAAATTGTTTTGATATTTCTGCTGCCTCACAGTAAGACTGAAGGAGGGAAGTTTTGTAATGTGTAAAAAGTAATAATCATAATAGGGACACCTTGTTTCCAGCAGGCATGTTTGGGACTTGCTGGGAATGTCTTATTCTTCTGGGAAGTTGTCCTAGATTACCTAAATTAAGACAAAAGAGTAGCTGAGGCTGCAGGTTTGGAGGCTTCCTGGAGTCTAGTCCTGAAATTGCCGGAGATTTTATTGAGCACAGTCCTCATTGCTCATGTAAAGTGGATAAGCTGCACTTTGGGAGAACCCAGCTGCCCAAAAATTCAAGGTCATCCAGTCTCTTACAATTAATAATGCTGGTTTTCCCCAAATTAACAACAAAGATTCCTTTTGTCTAACACGTCATGTGATTTTCTTGTGAGATCCATCTAACAGCAGAGCAACTTCCCTTCAGTTCCATCAACCCTCTTGTATAGGTGCTTCAGGGCACCAGCACTGTGGTTTCTAATGCACCCAATGTACTTTAGACCTGGGTTAGACTCTCCTCCCACTCTGCTGGAGCTGTTTTTCCCATTTTCCCAGTCCTCTTGTTTTTATCCCGTTCCCAGTTTATTTTCTTGAATGCATGCCTCTAGCATCATGTCACTTGATCAGTCTTCCCTGGTTTATTTGAGATCCAAATCAGAGATTTCTGTCCTAACTGGCCATCACTTTGGCATGAATCATGGAACAGCTCTGTGTTTTCAGTTCTAGTGCCAATAAGAAAGTACAGTTAATATAAGAAAGAAATAAAGAAAGTTCAGTAACTATAGTTCTGGAATGGCAGGTGCCAAATGTCACCAGGCTGTGAACTTGAACAGTTTGGAGTGTCCCATTTTAGAAGCTGAACCCCAAAGAATCTGATTTTGTGGGAACAGTTGCATTTTTCCTCCAGTGTTTATATCTTGGCTGATATCAGGATGATTTTCATGGATGCCAAAAAAAGCCGTTACTTGAAATCCCTCCTCCAAGCTCTGCAGTGCTGGAGACTAATACAGGAAAGGTGAAGGCAGTTTTGAGGAAAAAAATAGGAGCAAATACGTGTTGTTCTAATTCTCAGAAGTGGATGAATTATTTTGCCTGAGCTCATGAGCACCAGAGTGGGAAACCAGCCCAGACACTTTGGCTGAGGTTTAAGCAACTAAGAGGTCTCATAGTGGGATGTGTCAGGATCTTGCATGTGTTCTGCTCCCACCCCACCTCCCTCCTTGGGATGCAGACTGCCTGGATGCACTGTGGAAAGTTGGAAGAGCAGACGAAGTTTTATTGTGGAATAAATATTCAAGGGTACAAGGGCTTCAGCTGGAAAAAGCCTCTGGGGAAGCCGCTTTAAGAGAGGTTTTTCTGTGATTCCAATGGGAAGGAGATGCAAAGGAAGGAGGTTTTGTGTGGCCTGGGAAGACCTGAGCTCAAAACAGAGGTGGGGGAAAAGCTTGGACACAGTCTTATCTCTGTTTCTCAGAAAATAAAAATCAGGAGAGTCTGAAAGCTTGTGTTAGACCCAGACTGAGCCGGGGGGAGGCTGGAGCTGGGAAACCTTCCCTGTTCCCTCAAGCCACTGATTGCAAAATCCCAGTGAGATTTCCAGTCTTGGTGAGGATAAATACAACAGAGTCAGTGCAGATAGGGATCAGTGGCCTAGTCTGGGATGCAGCAGCTGGAGGATGGTGGTGAAGACTAAAGAGAATGTTCCAGTGTTCCATTTCAGAGCAGATTTTCTTTATCACTGACACTGCTGGCTTTGACTTGGCCCTGACTTAAAATAATAGAATCTATTACAGACTGGTGTGGGTTGGAAGGGACTTTAAAGCCCATCCAGTCCCACCTCCTGCCATGGGCAGGGACAGCCCCCACTATACTAGGTTGCTCCAAGCCAAATTCAGCCTGGCCTTGAACACTTCCAGGGCTGGGGCAGCCACGGCTTCTCTGGGCAACTTCTGCCATTGCTATTGCACAGCAGGAACAATTAGGAACAAATTTGGAAGAAAAGTATATTTTAAATGACAGAGCATAGAGAACAAGTAGAAAATGTTTATAATCATTTAAAGGATTGTTTCTCCTTGCAGTTCTCTGCCAGAGCATTACAGATGTGCCTCATCCACGGGAGAGTTTGTCAAATGAAAACTTTAAAATCAGAGGAAGACACTGAGTGTTGTGTTCGTAAAACAGAATTTCTGGGCAGTAAAAGTATCAAACAAAATGTCTGTTGTCATGAACTGCCTTCAGGACAGTCTCTATAGCCCAGTATAAACTCCAGACACACTAATGGAATTAAGTTTTATAGAGGAATAGCACTGAAACATTTTATTGTGAATTACAGTTGCAGTAAGTGGATTAAATAGGCTCCGTTCCTGTCTCCCTGCACTTTCATTTATGGAATGAACCAGCCTCACTCTGGTTTGTAAATAAGTGTTCTGCCTACTTGTACTGTTACCATGAAATCACCAGATGCAACTGGATACCAATATAAATTTAATCTCTGTCTTAGAAGGGCTGAATTTCTAAGCTTAATTCCATGAGTTCTAAGGGAGGACGAATGAACTGGAAAATTCCTTATGCAAACTCAGTGTCTTAATGCTATTGCTGATTCAGAGCTATGACCTGGGAGTCCTGAATTTGGTGTGTCCTATTTTTCACCTATATTTTTGCTTTTAGTGCTACTTTATCCTTCCACAGAGGCTTTAGTTCAGCTTTTGTTGCCATGCTGTTTGCCGTTTTGTGAAAGATGGATGTGTTGAACAACTACAAGATCAGGAAGAGCTTTTGTTAAGTGTTTTGTGAATGTCCTGTTGTAGCCAGACTGGATGTACTGGGAGCCCTGGGGATCCCCAGTTGTTACTGCCCCTTTCCCGGTGTCGTGCGGCCAACCCCGTGCTTGTGGACTGTGTTTGGAAGCCAAGGAAGGCTCCGAGTCCTCCACTTTCAGGACTCACATTGCCTAATATGGTAAGGTATGTCTGCAAGAGCTGAGTTGTTTTGCTGTGATACAAGGGAAAGTTGACCAGTAAAAGGAACAAAATAGGTGAACTTCTGGCCAGCTGATAAGAAACTAAAATCCTTTCAATCCAGACAGCGCTATATGGTAGTGTTCATCCTATGCTTCATTGCTGCTGGCCCAGGGTCCCTTCTAAGGATTAAGGATGTGTGTACTTTCCCCTGGTTTTACCCTTGAATGTTTATTTCTAGCAGAGATGTGGTGTGATGTGGGAGGGAAACCATCTGGCTCATGTCCAAGGGCACGTAGGTGGCACCATGCGTCACTTGCATCGTGTAGTTAAATTAGAGAGCATTTAATTCTGTGTAACATAAGGCTGGGAGATATTGGCTCTGTTTAGTCCTGTTTATAAACAAATTGCTCTAATGGGCTGTGTATGCTGCAAGGAAAGATCTTTAATATGTATAGCAATATGAAATAGCAGCAAAGTGCTGCAGGAAGGAGCATGAGCTGAGGCTTTGCCATAGAGCTTGAATGTGATGAAGAACATCCTCATTGTGTTCGGAGTGCTCTGGATTCTATGGGAGGTGGAGGGGGCAGACAGCAGAGAAATTAAAATTCATTCTGCAAATATTCCTTTTATTTATTTATAAATTTATTGTGAATGCTTCACATCTACACAGAAGATTTGCCTTGTGAATTCTCCAGCCTGATGTGCTTGTGTTGATTTTTCTTAACCTCAGTATGTGGAGAAGGGCATCAGCCTGGGTGGCTACTTTGCCTGTTGTTACAGCACTTCACTCCTCAGCCTGGCTCTGAGCACCAGTTTAGAGCTCTGGGAAAACATATTGTTTGTGCCTAGAGCCAAGTGACCCAAGTGGGTTATGTGACTACAGAGTTACAGCTAAATGCCTTCAGGTGAATTCCTCTAACTCAACGAATTGCTGAATTAGGAAGGTGTAATGTGAAGCAGTGATGGGGATGGGGATGAGTATCACAAAACCAGCTAAAATCCATGAGTCCTGGGAAGATGAAGCAAAACAGCCAGTCCTACAGGAGTGATTTGCAAGGTCACAATCTCATAACTATTTAAGGTAACTTTATGCTTTAGCACCTTGTTTAGTAGATTGCTGTCAGCCTTGTGGTGCAGTCTGAGGTGACTGATCTTTCTCAGTTGTCAGCAAGTCATTCCCCTGCAACCATGGGGCTGGGGTTGGCCCTGCAGCAGCCACCCACAGCGCCCTTGGCTGCTGATGGCATAGCTGGGAGGCCTCTGCAGTCAGTTCAGATGATCCCAGTTCACCCCAGGCTCCTTTTCCTTTGCACCCATGGCAGCTATTGCATACAGTCCCAGGATTCTCTTGCTTTCTTCCCAGGAGCTGGGAGCAGTGTGATGGATAGGGTGGCAGCAGGATCCATGATACATGTGTGCTTCTTTCCAGTGCTGTGCGGACACAGCACGGCCACTCCAGGAAACGGGAGTGCTCGCTTCAGGGTGAATGTTAGCCCCACTGGCCTGAGGAGCAGCATTGTTCCTGGACCATATCCCAGAGACAGAATAAATCTCACTATGCTTTTATGTCTATTTATGGTTGTAATTTTTGACTTTTTAAACGTTAACAGTGTATGGTTGTGCTTATACATGTAACAGAGCATCCCATCACTTTTTGTGGGAAGCTGTCAAAATCTGTCTCCTCGTGACATGTTCAAAACTGTGGAAAGGAGAAATATCTCTGACTGCTGAACTACTTGGAGCAGGTTCTGGGCCCCTCTGGGAGCTGATGATCCTACCTCAGTGTCAGTCATCCAGTGCACTGGGGGAGGGTGTCTTTCCTGACGTGATTGAAGTCATCCTCCAAAAAATCTGATCTGCTGAATTAAAACTCCTGCCTAGAGCAGTAAATATCTGGGTGGGCCTTGATGGTTGTGTCACGGTGACACAGGTGTCTGCCTTGGAGAAAAGGAATTGGGGGCACTGGGAGGGAGCTGCAGCACATGGAATTGAGATGTGTCATGCTCAGGCCCTGCTGTCTGGCTCTTCTCCCCAGTGTGAAAATCTGCATCCAGCTCTGGGGTCCCAGCACAGGAAGGATGTGGAGCTGCTGGAATGAGTCCAGAGGAGACCATGGAGCTTCTCTGAGGCCTGGAGCCCCTCTGCTCTGGAGCCTGGCTAGGAGAGCTGGGGGTGTTCAGCCTGGAGAAGAGAAGCCTCCAGGGAGACCTCAGAGCCCCTTCCAGTGCCTGAAGGGACTTCAGGAGAGCTGGAGAGGGATTTGGAACAAGCATGGAGTGGTAGGACAAGAGGGGAATGGCTTCTCACAGCCAGAGGGCAGGGTTAGATGGGATATTGGAAAGGAATTCTTGGCTGTGAGGGTGAGGAGGCCCTGTCGTGGGGTCCCCAGAGAAGCTGTGGCTGCCTCATGTCTGGAAGTGTCCGAGGCCAGGTTGGACAGGGCTTAGAGCAGCCTGGGTTGGTTGCAGGTGTCCCTGGTGGGGGTGAGCTGAGATACGCTTTAAGGTCTCTTCCAAGCCAAACCATTCTGTGACTCCAGTATTCTGTGGATGCTTCTCTCTGGCAAAACCCCCGTGAAGCCTATTGTCCTCATCTCCTGCCATCCTGTGCAGGCTGGTGCCATGACACATTTATGTAGTAAATTATTTGTTTCCCAGACATATCCAGAAGGAACAAAAAGCAGAAGCTATATTGCCTTATGGCTAGCAGAGAACTTTGGAAAATTTTGGAAAATTGGAGTGAAATTCTCTGGCAATAAAATATCATTTGGAAACAACCACTGTAGGAAAAACGGTATGTTACAGTGATATAAGTGTGGTGATGTTGTTTGTCTCTTTTGTCTTTAAAAGGTCACTTTCTGTTCAGAGTTTATATCCTCCCACATGCTTCTCTTCAGAAAAAGCCTCATATTTGGAGTCATTGTTAGTTTTTTGTTCTTTGATATGGACTTTCCCTATGAAAAATAACATTATTTGGCAGGAGCTGCTTCATTGTTTGGTATGTCAAGATGTTGAGTCCTTAAGCTGCAAAACTCCTTCTGGCAGGAATTTCCCACCTGCTCTAGTTAATATACATCCCATTGCTCATTATAGGGAACCAATAAGAAAGATGGAGAGGAACTTTTTACTAGAGCTTGTCGTGACAGGACAAGGTGAAATAGCTTCCCACTGTTAGATGAGAGGTTTAAATCAGGTATTCGGAAGAAATTCTCCCCTGTGAGGGTGATGAGGGAATGGCACAGGCTGTCTGAAGAAGCTGTGGCTGCCCCATGCCTGGAAGTGTCCAAGGATAGGCTGAACAGGGCTTGGAGCAACCTGGGATAGTGGAAGGTGTCCCTACCCATGGTAGAGGGTAGAACTGGATGAGCTTTAAGGTCCCTTCAAACCATTTGTGATTCTGTAGTAGGTACCTACCAGGTACCCAGTGCTGGGCACTGTTGTGGGTGGGTTTGAGTGGGTGTTTTACCATACAGGTAGACTTTTCATTGATCTTAGATTTCATCCTTGGCAATGGACATAACCTTCTGTACCACATCCTGCTACTGGTGAAGGATGGTCAGAAATAGGCTTGAAGCACAGTTAGATGACAATGTGTTGAAGTTACAG
>VXBB01019309.1:121113-153402 GCA_013399915.1 Illadopsis cleaveri
TGATTGAAGTCATCCTCCAAAAAATCTGATCTGCTGAATTAAAACTCCTGCCTAGAGCAGTAAATATCTGGGTGGGCCTTGATGGTTGTGTCACGGTGACACAGGTGTCTGCCTTGGAGAAAAGGAATTGGGGGCACTGGGAGGGAGCTGCAGCACATGGAATTGAGATGTGTCATGCTCAGGCCCTGCTGTCTGGCTCTTCTCCCCAGTGTGAAAATCTGCATCCAGCTCTGGGGTCCCAGCACAGGAAGGATGTGGAGCTGCTGGAATGAGTCCAGAGGAGACCATGGAGCTTCTCTGAGGCCTGGAGCCCCTCTGCTCTGGAGCCTGGCTAGGAGAGCTGGGGGTGTTCAGCCTGGAGAAGAGAAGCCTCCAGGGAGACCTCAGAGCCCCTTCCAGTGCCTGAAGGGACTCCAGGAGAGCTGGAGAGGGATTTGGAACAAGCATGGAGTGGGAGGACAAGAGGGGAATGGCTTCTCACAGCCAGAGGGCAGGGTTAGATGGGATATTGGAAAGGAATTCTTGGCTGTGAGGGGGAGGAGGCCCTGTCGTGGGGTCCCCAGAGAAGCTGTGGCTGCCTCATGTCTGGAAGTGTCCAAGGCCAGGTTGGACAGGGCTTAGAGCAGCCTGGGTTGGTTGCAGGTGTCCCTGGTGGGGGTGAGCTGAGATACGCTTTAAGGTCTCTTCCAAGCCAAACCATTCTGTGACTCCAGTATTCTGTGGATGCTTCTCTCTGGCAAAACCCCCGTGAAGCCTATTGTCCTCATCTCCTGCCATCCTGTGCAGGCTGGTGCCATGACACATTTATGTAGTAAATTATTTGTTTCCCAGACATATCCAGAAGGAACAAAAAGCAGAAGCTATATTGCCTTATGGCTAGCAGAGAACTTTGGAAAATTTTGGAAAATTGGAGTGAAATTCTCTGGCAATAAAATATCATTTGGAAACAACCACTGTAGGAAAAACGGTATGTTACAGTGATATAAGTGTGGTGATGTTGTTTGTCTCTTTTGTCTTTAAAAGGTCACTTTCTGTTCAGAGTTTATATCCTCCCACATGCTTCTCTTCAGAAAAAGCCTCATATTTGGAGTCATTGTTAGTTTTTTGTTCTTTGATATGGACTTTCCCTATGAAAAATAACATTATTTGGCAGGAGCTGCTTCATTGTTTGGTATGTCAAGATGTTGAGTCCTTAAGCTGCAAAACTCCTTCTGGCAGGAATTTCCCACCTGCTCTAGTTAATATACATCCCATTGCTCATTATAGGGAACCAATAAGAAAGATGGAGAGGAACTTTTTACTAGAGCTTGTCGTGACAGGACAAGGTGAAATAGCTTCCCACTGTTAGATGAGAGGTTTAAATCAGGTATTCGGAAGAAATTCTCCCCTGTGAGGGTGATGAGGGAATGGCACAGGCTGTCTGAAGAAGCTGTGGCTGCCCCATGCCTGGAAGTGTCCAAGGATAGGCTGAACAGGGCTTGGAGCAACCTGGGATAGTGGAAGGTGTCCCTACCCATGGTAGAGGGTAGAACTGGATGAGCTTTAAGGTCCCTTCAAACCATTTGTGATTCTGTAGTAGGTACCTACCAGGTACCCAGTGCTGGGCACTGTTGTGGGTGGGTTTGAGTGGGTGTTTTACCATACAGGTAGACTTTTCATTGATCTTAGATTTCATCCTTGGCAATGGACATAACCTTCTGTACCACATCCTGCTACTGGTGAAGGATGGTCAGAAATAGGCTTGAAGCACAGTTAGATGACAATGTGTTGAAGTTACAGATTTGCCTGGCCAGTGGCACTGGAATATTGTGTGTCAACTGTTCACTTCCACAGCTGAGCTGACAGGTTTTACAGCCATGGAGTGGATGTGATGGGTAGAGAATTTGATGAATGTAGATAAAGAGCAGAATGGATCATGACTACTGTGAGGGCCCTGAGATTTTTATTTCTCTATGTCATATTTTGGAAAGTCCCTTAGCTTGAAATAGCTGTTTCCATCTGGTTCTTGTACTGTTGTTTGCTTTTTCAGCTTCCCTGACATGGCCTGTTCATAGTCGTGCAAATTGCTGTTGCGTTCCTCCTTGTAAGAAACCTGGGTGGGAAGAGGGAACCTGTCAGAAAACACTTGCTGAGTGCAACTGCCAGACAGCTTCCCCTGAAAAATACTATGTTCCAACACTACTTTATCCTTAATGGTTAGAACTGGATGAAATCTATTGATTTTTTGCATGAGCAGTGCTCGAGCTGGACTTGTGAGTGAACGGAGCAAAGCATCTCACTGGATTTGCTGAAGCCTGTCCAGAGAAGGGCAACAGAGCTGGAGAAGAGTCTGAAGGACAGTTCTGATGAGCAGAAGCTGAGGATGCTCAAGAGGCTCAGACTGGAGGAAAAGAGGCTCAGGGGGGACCTTCTGGCTCTGCACAACTCCCTGACAGGAGGGGACAGCCAGGCATTGTCTGGCTCTGCTCCCAGGGAACAGGGACAGGAGGAGAGGGAACGGCCTCAAGTTGAGACAGGGGAAGTTCAGGTTGGTTATTAGGAAAAATTTCTTCCCTGAAGGGGTGGTCAGGCACTGGCACAGCTGCCCAGGGCAGCGGTGGAGTCACTATCCCTGGGAGTGTTCATCCCTGGAGTGTTCACATCCCGGGGAGTAGATGTGGCACTTGGGACATGGGTTAGTGGTGAACATGGCAGTGGTGGGGAAACAGTTGGGCTCAAAGGTTTTTCCAACAGTCCTTGATCCTGTGATTCTGTGATTTTATTGTGATGCTTCTTCTGAACAAAGCACGGTACTGAGTTCAGAAAAGAACCCCCACTGTGAAAAGGCAGAGCTAGGTTTTGGATGGACATGAAGCAACCTCTCCATAGCCACCAGACCAATCTCTGGTGTATAGACCTGGCCAGGATTATGACATGACAGCGCTGGGGTTGCCTCAGGAGTTGTGCCCATGGTTGCATTTACAGCCTGAATGGAATCCTGTCTGTGATCTTAGACACATTTATATTTTGCAAAGCTGCCACATCTGTCCCCTTCAACATGGGCCTTTTGTGATGCTGGTTTGTTGTTTCTGGTTATTGCCACTGTTGCCACGCATTTCTGTAACCTCTCACCATCAGCCTGTGTCAGGGGAGGGTTAGACTGGATCTCAGGGGGAAAGGTTCTTCCCCCAAAGGGTGCTGGGCACTGACCAGGCTCCCCAGGGAATGGGCACAGCCCCAAGGCTGCCAGAGCTCCAGGAGTGTTTGGACAATGCTCTCAGGGACGCACAGGGTGGGATTGTTGGGGTGTCTGTGCAGGGCAGGGGTTGGACGCAGTGATCCCTGTGGGTCACTACTGACTCAGGGAATCCTGGCCTGTGCTCTGCTGATGGAAGCTTTCCCTCCTCCGATTCAGATTCCATTTATAGAAAACTCCAGCAGAGCCTGCACATCCCATTTACAGAACAGCTACTGCCTGACCATGTTGCTTTGCTCCAGTCCCGCAGCCCAGCATAACCCTGGCTGCCTTCTGCAGTGCTAAATAAACCCTGCAAGCTTAGTTGACCCTGGTAAAGCTTGAGGTTGATTTAAAAGTCATTTATTTACAGTAGGGTTTATATATCACATACAGTTGCTGTATAGCAGTAGTAGTAGTAATAATACTAATAATTTGAATTATTAAATCTTGAGATACAAAGTTCCATTAAATAAGCTAAATCAAATGCCCTGAAGTACAAATTGTAGACTAGAGTACAAGTAATGTTTCAATAATTTCTTCTTAAGGTAATAGGTGTTGGCATTGTTACTGCTAAAGGAATTCATAAGTTTTTAAACAGCTATGTACAGACAGTTCCTTGGCTATTCTATACACACAGTTCCTTGGTTGTTCTATACACAGAGTTCCTTTGCTATACTGCTGTATAGCACATCAATTTCTGTAATCCAGCAGCTCCTCAGGTGCTCATGACTATACCCCAGGAAGAAAAGTCTGTATTTTGGAACCAGTTTTTAGTTCTGTCACTGTACAAAGACATACTCAATCAAAATTACCTGCTCAGGTTGCCGAGTGTCACGAGAACCTGACTGTTAGTAAGCAATGCAGAGGGTAAGAGTGGAGCTGAGTCACTACATTTTTTAGATTGAAAAAGGTCAATTAAACACAAAGAACAGCCAACCAACCAGTGCTATCAACGCCTGAGCTGGAGTCTAGTTCTTCTCCTGCTCTGTAAGCATCTCTGTAGCAAAAGCAGAAAATCCTTGTCAGGAAAAAATCACAAACACCACACAGAACACAGAATAGGTGAGACGACTCGTGATCTTTTCAAGACTTAATGACACTGTGAGTCTCTGGGTTCTGTGATCACTTTTGAAGATTGGCTTTTGGTTACATCCCCTAGGATAAGTGACTGTGCTGCCAGTTCCAGATTCACTCACTATGCACCAAAATGAGGAGTTTCTCTCCAGAACAAACAGAATTTCTTTGCACAGAAAGCGATGGGTGCAGTGAATAAAGAGGTGAGACCAGGAGGCTTTACAAGGCTGAGCCTTTTCTTTCCAGGTGAATTCCTTTCCCAGTGTTTAGGGTAGGATAGGGTAGGGTAGGGTAGGGTAGGATAGGATAGGATAGGATAGGATAGGATAGGATAGGATAGGATAGGATAGGGTCAATTTACCACAAGAACCCATGTGGAGAAAGCAGTGACTGGTTCCCTGATGCAGTGGTCCCTTGGGTGTAACCCTTGCTCTGTCTGTGGAGCACTGTGTGTTAAACCAGAACTGTTCCTGGCTGTTGGAGTCACCCTCGGGCTGGTCATGGCTTGTTCATTGCAGATAACAGCTCTTGGTCTGATCTGGATGTAGTGGGAGACAAGTGTAAGGCAAGGAAGATCCCCTTCCAGGACTGAAGCAGTGGTACCATGAAGGGTGCACAAAGAATAGCTGTTATTTTGGGCTGAAGTAACCACCAATATCCTGTGGTGATGCTGATCAGGGTCAGTATTATTAAACTTTGCCCACTGTTGCAAAGTGGGGAGGTGCAGAATTGTGCTGCTATGGATTTCAGTTTTGTGGGCCAGTCCAGTGACATAAAAGCAGTGGGAAATCTAATTCTGACTCTGTTCTCTAGAATCCATGAGGGTAGTTCGATGCTAAATGGTTTTTTATGTTTAAACTGAGCTTCTGGCACAGGTTACCCAGAGAAACTGTGACTGCCTCATCATTCAGTGAGGAAGTGTTCAAGGCCAGGCTGGAGCAATCTGGTGGAAGGTGACCCTGGCCAGGGCAGGGACTGTAACAAAATGAGTTTTAAGGTCCTTTCCAACCCAAACAATTCCAGAGTTCTCTTTTTTTTTCTGGATATTTTACAGAACTACTTTATACCTAGAAACATTATTTTCTGGAGATAGAACTTTGGACATATGACTTTGTAGCCTAACTCTTGGAAACAACTGCCAGATTATTTTGTTCCATTTCTCCAGAGAAAGTGTCATGAGAATAGATGCAGTTTTACAGTTTATTTAGGTATTGCATAAAATGACAGATTTCATTGATTCCCTGGACCAGCACATGACTCGACAAACAAAGAGCACATTGTGCCCCTGCAGTGGGAAACCCAGAAGGGGAGGATTGGGAAGATTTGTTTACTTGAACAGCAAACAGCTGAACTCTGTAGAAGGAGGTGCCAGCAGGTATCAGAAGTGTCTGGAGTGGCATGACGCGATTATGGAGGTTCTCTGCGTCTCAAAGAAAAATGAGCAAAGTGGGCTCAGTGATAGGCTGGGGGGCTCAGCCTGGAGAAGAGGAGGCTCACGGGGGGACCTTCTGGTTCTGCACAACTCCCTGACAGGAGGGGGCAGCCAGAGGTCATCAGCCTCTGCTCCCAGGGAACAGGGACAGGAGGAGAGGAAACAGCATCAAGTTGTGTGAGGGGGGTTCAGATTGGAGATTGGGGAAAAATTCTTCTCTGAAGGGGTGGTCAGGCTCTGGCACAGATTGCCAAGGACAATGGTGGAATCAGCATTCTTGGAAATGTTAAAAATGTGTGGATGTGGCACTTGGAGATATGGTTTCATTGTGAACGTGGCAGTGCTGAGGGAATGGTTGGACTCAGTCTTAAAGATCTTTTCCAGCCTCGGCAATTCTGTGACAGGTTCAAAGGAAAACAGGAAGCCTGTTGACTGCCTCTCTCTTTTCTGCTCATCCAGTTGGGTTGTAATTCACAGGTAGCTGTGCAGCACCATGTTCTTCCATCACTTGACTCAGAGCAGGAGGGGATCACAGCAAGAGCTGTGCCACTGTTGAGACTCCATCCTCAAAGGCTCAGTACCACAGTGCCATCTTAAACTGTTGCTAGCCCTGAGGCCAGCTGGGAAGGCAGGCTCATCTGTGAGACTGAATCCTCTCAGGCTCTGAATCAGTGTCCAAGGTGCCTGTTGGGAATGATCCCCAGGAGTGCCCAGTGGCACCTGGAGAAGCCTTGGTTGGCCAAGGATAAGAGGGTGCATGAGACCTTCCCCCTGCTCAGTGATCACAGGGTTGTGTGCTGGGGCAGAGGGGCATCCCTGGCTGTGATTAATTTAGCAGATGTAGGCAGGGAGGCCCTGAGGGAAGGTCACAGTGCCAAGAACATCCTGGTGCTGTGTGGGCCCAGTTTGTGTTTTCTGCCCCAGCTGAGTCCTGTGTAGCTGGAGACACCATTGTGCTCCCTGGGATGTGCCTGCGCTGGGAGATAGAGGAGGTTTGGCTGCAGATGAAAGAACTCAACTGGATGGGAAGGAATTCAGTGAGGTACATGGTAAACCTGGTGTGAAAAATGACAGCTGGGACTTGCAAGAGATAGTTTTGGGATGATTTGTTCCAAAAATACCAACTACTTTCGTTCTTCAAGTTGTATTAGAATTCTGGTCTCCCAAGAGGGCTTCTCCTCCTCTGCACTCAGGGAATGTGCCGTGGGCTTGCACCACTCCTGAGCATCACTGCAGCTTTGGCTTTAACTCACAGATTTGCTTCCCATTTTTGTCTTCTGCGGGTTGGAATGTTGCAGTGCTGCTGACATTTTCTTACCAGCATCATGTTCTGTAGGTGAAGATTTTCAACACAGATAAAAAGGGTGTGTGTATTTTCCTCTCAAATATTTAGCTCAGGGTTTCGTCCTATTTCTGGTACATCATTTTTGTGGATATGAGTTCTCCTGTCTAACTAATTTTAAAAATGGAGTACAAACACAGGTGTGATCACTAAAGGAATGGAGAGGACAGACACCTGAATGGAAGAGGAAGTAGCAGAATCTGCTGAGCTGGAAGGGGCCCACAAGGACCATCCTGTCCAACTTCTGGCCCGGCCCAGGATGCCCCAACAATCCCACCCTGTGCATCCCTGAGAGCATTGTCCAAATGCTCCTGGAGCTCTGGCAGCCTTGGGGACATGCCCATTCCATGGGAAGCCTGGTCAGTGCCCCAACACCCTTCAGGGTAAGAACCTGACCACTTTTTAGGTGAAGGTGTGTGAAGAGTGATGATAGCGAAGACCACAGCTCTAACTATGGGAATACACTCTTTCATGGAAATGTGGGAAAGCCATAATACTATAGTATAGTTGTGCTTCTATAGTGTGAGGTGAGAAGAAACTTTAAGGTGATTTTGCCCAGAAATAGGCCAGAGCATGAAGTCAGCATTTGGACAGCCTTAGGAGATTGTGTGCAGTGGTTGTAGAAATGCTCACAGAAGATGATTTTTGTGCCTGCCTTTCTGAAAGCTGTATAAATATCCCTTAGTAAAGTACACAGCACCACAGCTAAAGCATGGACTGGCCTGGTTCTGACTGAGGAATCTCCTGAACAGATAGGAACAGTTGCATCTAAACAATGACCTTAAACATGACAGAGCTGAGGCTGTGAGGAATAGCAGTACAGTGAAGGAGAGTCATGTTTCATACTTCCACTGGGAGCTACTTGAAAGTAAACTGTACAAACCAGCAGGAAGAAAGCCCTAAATCAGGCATTTGTTGGAATAGTGCTGAAGCCTGGGGTGTTTTGCCATATTGCATCTCTTGCTGCTCTCTGTGTCCTGGTTAATCAAGCCACCCCTTCTCTCTAAAATGAGTTACTGGCCACCAAGCTATGTTTGTCAGTCTGTGTGAGATCTACACTGGGTCGCTAAATAATTAGTATGGAATGGCTCAGGGTGTATTTTGGATTTGGGCTGTGAGTTCTGTACCAAAATGTTGATTTTGGAGCTTTCCTGCCCCTCCTCAGCAGAAACGTGACTGTGGAGGGATGTGAGAGTGGTTTATTTGGGACTGGATGGGAGGGGAAGCCGAACTCTGCAATTTAGAGCTGTGTAGCTCCACCTTGGTGACTAAGCTGGGCTTTGTCAGCCCTGGAGCTGGGATTGGGACACTCCAGTGCACCACCGGCCAGTTCACCCAGTTTCACTTACACTGTTTTGAAACTCCAGAAATTGAGACTGGTGTGAAAGGATAAGCCTGTGTGCAGAGTCTATAAATATGCATCTAAAGTGTCTGAATTACCTTGTTGTAGAGCGGAGTCAGGCTCCAGGCTCGGGGAGAAGTGTATGATGAGTGCAATAGATGGAGGCTGGAAAGATCAAGGTCCTGCCCCAGCCTCCTGGGGCAGCGGGTGCCTGTCACTGCCTTCTTGTGTGTCTGGACTTCATTTCCTTACCTTGAAAGGGGAATGCAGAGATATTACCAGGCAGAATTAGACCTCTCCAAACACCTTTTCCCCTCTCCTGCTGTCAGTGGATGATTAGTCCCCTCCTTCCTTGTGAAGAATTATCGAGAAATCTGATCTCACTGTGACTTTCTTATAGCAGGAAAATCTGGCAGCCCCGTCTCCTGCCCTCCCTGGTTACACATGATGCTGCTTTGCCCCTGAAAATTGAAGATGGTGGATGGCAGGAAGAATTACTGTAGCTGCTATTCCAAGCCCCTTCCCCAGTTCTGTGCCAGTTAAATTACTCAGGTGCCAAGCAGGGTGCAAAAAGGGGCAAAATTTCAGTGCAACGCAGAGTGGGATAATACTCTTAAAATTTTTTTATATAGATACTGTTCTCCACTTCACAGAATAGTCTGAATTGGAAGAGACCTTAAAGCTCATCTCACTCCACTCCACTGCCATGGGCAGGGACACCTTCCACTAGACCAGGTTGCTCCAAGCCCCATCCAACCTGGCCTTGGTAGGGATATGTTTGATACTAAGCAGATGTGAAGCTAGAGCAGGACATGTGCTGCGGATGCATTGGCAAGACAGGCACCTGCTCTAAGTGATCCTGCCCTGACAGGGGGGTTGGACTGGATGATTTCCAGAGGTGCCTTCCAATCCCAACCATTCTGTGATTCTCTGTGGTTCTGTGAGCTTGTTTGATGCATTTTTCAAAGGAACATCCCATGGACCTATTTCAATAAGACACGAGGGACACACACTCACCTTTGCAGGGAGCCATCTTGCCACTTCCAGTGAGCTTGTGCAGCAGCAGAGCTTGGCAGAGAGCTGGGAGTTTGTTCTCCACACCCTCTGTCCTTTCATCTGAGCTCCTCTCCCTCCTCCTTGATTCCAAACGCTCCCTTGAACCAGTGTACATTACACAAGCTCTGTGCCGCCCTTCCACAGCTCAAACAGGCTTATGAGCAAACAACAAAAATCCTGTTGTGCTGCCCAAGTGTGTCCTCCCTTTCATGGCATGAGCTGCTCCATGGTCTTTAAATCATCTCCCATTGTTGCAGCCACACACATGTTCTGGAATTTAGCCTCTGCAAAGTGCCATCATCTCACCTCCAACATCCCATGCACAGCCCACCAGGCCTCAGAAGCTTGGGAGGGATTTTCTCTTCTTCCCCTTTCCATTTTTTTTTTTCATTTTTTTTTCCTGTCCAAATCCCAAAACCAATCCCAAACCCAATTTGGCAGCCCAAATCCCTAGCTGAAAGTGAATCGCTGCTGCTGGCTGCCCTCCAGCATTCCTCTTGGAGCGAGTCAGGATCTGGAATGTCAGAATGTCAGAAGGCAGCTCGGGAGGGACGGGAGAAGGCTGTGTGGTTAAGGGCGCCGGAGGGGGTGGAGGAGGAGGAGGAGGTGGAGGAGGAGGATGGAACAAAACCCAACTTCAGCTGGACTGCCCCTTTCCAAACCAGCGTTTGTTCCTGATTTATGCTTTTGTGTTTCACTTAAAACGTGCGGCTCCATGCAGCAAGGGCAGAGCTTGCGGCTGCGCTCCGGAGTAAATCAGGGTTTGCTTTTCCTTTCCTTTTTTTAGCTTTTTTTGGCAAAAGTTTTGTGTCTTGATAAAACCAGCCAGTTTCCAGCTCTCTCCTTGAGTCAAGAGTTTCTGCCTCCTGCAGTTCTGGGGAGAGGTTGATCCCTCTGGGCCTGTGGCACACGCTGGACGAGGGGAAACGTCCTTTTGCGGAGAAGTCGGGATGGGGCCCAGGCAGTGAGGCTGGCACAGAGCAGCACCTGGCACTGGAGCACAGCGAGTCTTTGACACCTTCTCTGCTTCTGCTCGGACAAGAAACATTGTGGAGCCTCAGCTCTTCCTGCAGCAGATTAATGCCTAAAATTATACACCCTAAACAGGAGGGTTTAATTACCAGAGCTGTGAATAGTTTAATTAGTTTGTTCTGACCTTGGAAGAAGGACCTGCCCAGCACCGTAGAGCAACAGGAGAGCAAGATTGGTGTTGCTTCTCACAGACACCCAGCCCGCGAGGCCATGTCGTCCCTGTACACCAGGAGTAAGGAATATACTCGCAGCAGGAAGGCTCAGTCAGACTCTCCCCCGTCCTCTCCTTCCCCGATTGCAAAGACACTCAGAGTAAGCACCTTTTTCCTTTCTGTATTACCCTGCTCAGCACATGCTCTGAGCAGAGCCTGGTGGTGGCGGTTTGTTGTCTTACCCTTGGAGACCTGTAACTGTGGTTTCCTTTGGAAAGAGGATGGTGTAAGTGAAACTTGGGATGGTGCCTCTGCAGCAACAGGTTTTAAGCAGCTGCCAGAGTCCCTGCACTGGGATTAGCTGTGTTAGTGCTGTAGGGAATTGCTGGTATGATAGTATCCCCACTATCCTGGAATATGGCTCTCCTGGTAGGCTCTTGCTGGACAAAAACCTCCCTGGTAAAAACAAGGCAGAACCTGACCAGCTTGTTAAACTGCACTTTTTCCATAAACACTTTGATATTGCTGATGAAACCAGGTTTGGGTTCAACTTTCACCCCTGGGGATGAACTGGGCTGTGCTGTAGTTTAATAATTTCAACACCACAAAAAAAAAAGAAGAAAACCACCAGAGCTGGTATCCTCCTCTCCCAAGGTGTTGGAAAGTTAGGAATGCTTCCCAGCAGTACTGCTGATAGCTCCAGAGTCATGGGAGAAGCTGTCACAAATCCTCTGGGTCTGTGTCGTTGTACAGGCAGCCTCTCCACCATCAAGAAATATTATCATGCTGGAGTCAAACCCTGGAGGAATTAGTTTTTAACAGCCAGGCTAATTTTAGATGGGAGCATTAAATTAATTCCAGCTCTGGTATTTGCTCAAATCAGATATGCATTGCCTGCTCTGTTGGAAGGCACAGATCTTGGTCTGGAAAAAGTATTGCCCGAAATACTTGAGTTTTAACCCACTGCCGTGGCATTAATGGAAGCAGTTCCTGACCTAGGAACTTCAGCCTCAAGGGTTCTGTGGCTGCTGGTTGCCCTGGGCTGTTAATTGTAATCAGGAGCAGGTGGTTTCTTCCTTCTGCAGCTGGAGTGTCTTTGGGATGGTTCAGATAATCTAAAACTATCCCCCATGGGTTTGGATGGGCTTCCCTCATCAGTTTAACCGCTGCACTTACCATTCCTCACTAAAGGGCCGCAGTATTGATCTCCAGCCTGATAACAGGTGGGGAACCATTCTGGTGTGCTGAAAGTGGTTTCATTTCTTTCAAACCCCAAGCTTTTAAGGTCAGACATGTTCAGACTGACTCATTTCTCCCTCTTATGCATCTGGGCATACAAGTGAGTGACAAACATCTCACAAGAGCCCTGAGCTGTGCCTGGAGCAGACTGACAGAAGCATCTGGTTTCTCTGTCCTGAGCCATTGGGGGACTGCAGACTTCTGGGGGTCCATGGGTGTTGGAGAAGGTGGTGGGAACTCTCAGGTGGGTAGAGGTGGTGCTTGTTTCTCTGTCCATCACCACAGTGAGATTTCTGCCTCCTGGGGAGCTGTGAGTATTGGAGAAGGTGGTGGGAGTTCTCAGGTGGTTACAGAGAGGTGCCAGGTGGGAGTGAGAGGGCCTGGAAGAAAGCTTCTCGTGGCAGTGAGGTTTTGATGAAAACCAACACATGAGCATGGAAATCCTTGCAGTGGTAAGGCAGTGCCAGCTGTGACTTCACAGCATCTGTAGGGAAAAAAACAGGTGGGAAATGCAGCAGCATTGACTCAGTCAGTGTAGGAAACAGCCCTGGTGCTATCTGGGTTATGGAAATAGCCCATGCCTTAAAAGGCTAATTAGGGAAGGATTGACTTCAGTCTAAAATAAGGATCTGAATTAACTCTTTCTCCAAGACAGTGTAATTTTGACATGAGCAAGAGAAATAAGGGAGTTTGGTTTACTCTGGGTTTGTCCCATGTGTTTATTCCTCCCCACTCACTCCCCCATGCCCACAGTAACAGGCCTGTGCCATGAGGAGCTACTACCCTTCATAAACCAGATAGAAATATGATGTCTTGGAGTCTTTTATCTTTCCATCCAGTCTGTTGATACCAGCAGAGATGTGGACTCTAAACATTCCCAGCTGAGCAGGGGTGCGAGCACACACGAGCAGGCAGAAGCCTCACACATGGTACACACAGGGGGAAAACTCTTGGAGAACCAGGCAGAGCAAAGGAGGTTTGACTTATTGAAGTATCAGTGCCAAACAGCTGCATTAAATGTCATTTGCCAGGCAGTTTCCCTTGGCATTCCTTCTGCACTTGCACTGCTGCTTGGAATGCTCCTCCTTAGGAGTTAGGATAATATTGCCTGGGGTTTTTCTTCCTTTGGTTGATGGGAAGTCCCCAAATGCACAGCTAAGGAAGGGGGGCACTTTGCAGTGAACTCACACAATCTATAAGGGAGGGAATATCCGAACTTATGGTGACAGTGGGGTGCTCGTCCCTGTGCCAGATCAGCACTGCCCTGTAGGCCCGGGACCTCCACAAACTAAAATCCCCAAATCCTGTTACATCCCCCAGGGTAAATGTTGCTTTAATGAGGATGTTCCTCAAAAGAGGAAACTCAAACCCCTTTGAAATTAATTCAGATCGTCCCGTTATTTGGCACAAGCTTCAAGTGTTTGGCTGTCGGTACCTTGTCATCATGTTTTGCACCATAGTGATTTAGCTTGAGGTTTCTTCTCCAGGAAAAAAGAATATTCACTTCCAAGAATGTAATAGGCATCCAGTGTCATGAAACCTGTTGAGTGCATTTGAGCAAATAAATGACAGGATTGGAAGGGTGAGAGTGAAGTCAAGGGCTGATTTTTTTTATTTCCCCACACACCTTTTACTGCTGGGTTAGTAATTTTTTCATAGGAAGTACAACGTAGTTTGTGTTTAGGCTTATCCATCTGTTTTTTGTGGTACTTTGTAACCCTTGTGCTTCTCCATGGGCTATTGGTTAGGTGGGAAAACAAAAGTTAAGAAGAATGCACACTTCCAACTTACTGCAGAGATTCCAATTGCAGCTTTTCAGTTGTTTCCCACCTCTTTGTCAAACCTTCCCCTTTTTTATAAACTGCTCCTTCTTGAGTGGTTAGCTGATATTTTTTGCTGTAAAAAAGACCATCAAAACCTAAAATTGCCATCGATATGTGTGGGCTGCTGGTTCAGTAGTGACTACATCTGTGTGTCTGCTATCACTTAGAATCCCAGAATGGTTTAGATTGAAAGAAATTTTAAAGCCCATCTCGTCACATGGGCAGGGACGCCTTCCACTACCCCAGGCTGCTCTAAGCCCTGTCCAACCTGGCCTTGGACACTTCCAGGCATGGGGCAACCTCATCTTCTCTGGGGACCCCATGACAGGGCCTCCTCACCCTCACAGCCAAGAATTCCTTTCCAATATCCCATCTAACCCTGCCCTCTGGCTGTGAGAAGCCATTCCCCTCTTGTCCTACCACTCCATGCTTGTTCCAAATCCCTCTCCAGCTCTCCTGGAGTCCCTTCAGGCACTGGAAGGGGCTCTGAGGTCTCCCTGGAGGCTTCTCTTCTCCAGGCTGAACACCCCCAGCTCTCCTAGCCAGGCTCCAGAGCAGAGGGGCTCCAGGCCTCAGAGAAGCTCCATGGTCTCCTCTGGACTCATTCCAGCAGTTCCACGTGCTTCCTGTGCTAGAACTCCAGGGCTGAAGGCAGCTCTGCAGGTGGGGTCTCACCTGAGCAGGGCACAGGGGCAAAATCTCCCCCTGCCCTGCTGCCCACGCTGGGGGATCAGCCCAGCACATGTGGGGTTCTGGGCTGCCAGAACACATGGCCATGGCATGTTGTACTTCTCATCCACCAACACCCTCATGTCCTTCTCCCCAGGGCTGCTCTCAGTCCATTCTCTGCCCAGCCCGGTTGTGAAGTTGCTGCTTGATGGTCGTTACTCACTCCTCAAGAGATTCTGTATAATTCTCCTTGTTCTGTTCATGCTTACGCTTTCACTGCAAGGCTCTTTCTCTCTGATGTTAGATCGCTCCCTCGTTAAGCCACCTTCAGTGTACATAACCTGAGCTTTCCAGCTGAATTTTTATCAGGAAGAGCTCAGCAATAAAGTTCCAAGTGTATGTAGTGGTCTGCACTGATTTATTTTATTCTTCCTTTCATTGGAGCATCTGAAGGAGCCATGCTGAGTGAAATATGGGATGCAGGAGCATCACCTTTTATGGGCCGTATGTTTTCACCAAGTCACTTGATAGTAATACTTGAGCATAAAAAGCAGCAGTTCCCAAATCACCGTCTCTGTTAACAAGCCCCCACACAGAGCCCGTGGTGCTCTGAGCAGGGCTCTGAGCACTGATTACCATGGCAGCAAATGCACCAAGGCTGGCTACGGTCATGTGCACATGTACGTCGGGAAGGCAAAGCAAATCTTACAGCAAAAAGAAAAGCTAATGCACAAAAATGTGAGTGGCTGAGCTGCAGGTGCTCAGCATGCAAATCACACTGACAGGGTTAGTGTTAATGTTTAAGTGATCATAGAATCAGAGAATCCCAGAGTGATTTGGTTCAAAAGGACCTTAAAACTCATCTCATCACACCCCCACCATGGGCAGAGACACCTTCCACTAGCCCAGGTTGCTCCAAGCCTCATCCAGCCTGGCCTTGGACACTTGCAGGGATGGGGCGGGAAGAATTTCCTCCTGATACCTGATCTAAATCTTTCCTCTTTTACTTTAAAACCGTCCCCCCATGTTTGCCCATGTAAAAAATCAATGTCCCAGGATGCTGGGAGGTCATTAGAAATGCCTGATAGCATTACAGCCTTCCTCGAGTTTGGAATATAAATGTGTCAGGTGGTCAGTTTTTGCTCTGTGGTGTTTTTGCAACAGGTCCCACCCATTTCAGATATTCCTGGTCACAGGTTCATTCCCACATGGGGTTTTCCTCTATGAATCATTTAACTTGCTATGCTGCCACTGCCAATTTGTTAGAGAATAGAAAGTGTTATGAAAATATTTTTCCAGGAACCTTTACGTTCCTGGGTTTCTATTTAGTGGCTTGGACTTGTTTGGTTGTGATAAAAGTGATGCTGCATAAATTGGAGCAGGATCAAATAAGTTGTCTCCTGGCAATTTCTATCTAATTTCTGGATTGCTGACTAGTTACGCAGTGTTTGTGGAAATGATTCCCTTCTCTCCCAGCAGCCAACAAAAAATGTGGGATACTAAAACTTGAACGTTCAGGCAATTAACCTTTGTCTGTGTTCTCCAGCACCCTGCTTTGTTTTATCCCTGGTTATTCCTCAAGCATCATGTTTCTCAGATGGGTATCGGAATGAAATCCTTCTATGTTGTTTGTCCTTGGGGGTTTTTTTTTGAGTTTTCCTCTGTAAATCTCCATATCTGGAAGCATATTGGGAACTTGTGGTCATTCCCAGGGCACCACCCATGAGATGTTCCCTGCTGTGACTCAGTAGCCAGACGATGCTCCTGCATTTGGATGTATAAACAGCATGGGTCAGGGCATGTGCTGTGACCTGTGGGCTGAATGGCTTCTGTCCCTGAGGCTGAAGTTCCTTCAACTCTCCTCCCTCCCAAGCAGCAGAATTGATCCAAGCCAAAGCTGGAGCAGGGAGTCTGTTAACCATTAAAGGCTCTGAGTGGTCATGTATGATTTGAAAAGGACCTGATGTAACACTACAGCCTCATTTAAAGCTCCCATTTGACCCTCAGCTGCCTGGTCAGAGGTGTTGGCTTTGGAGAAGCTGGTTAAACTGTTGGAGAGCAATCCCTTGGGATAGCTCAGCCTTGAAACCTCGGCTCATTGCAGGAGTTCACAAGGTCAGGGGCAACTTGAGGTTCCACCAGAGCAGGGAATCAGCTGGGACTGTAAAAGGGATGAAGGGAGGAGGAGAAAGATGATACCCTTAATTTGAGTCAGTTAATGGTACAGCCACAAAACCAAGGACAGAGAGAGGGGAAAGTGCTGCAGGATGGGAATGAGCCAGCCACAGGAGTGATGGGGAGGGTGGGTGGAATCTCTGTGAGCAGCAAATCACTTCATCCTGCTGAGCTGGAAACCAGTGTCTGCATCCCTGCAGGAGCCCACTAGAGTTCTGTTTTTCATAAAATGAACACAAACCCATCAAAAATAGGGGTGGAAGAGAGACAGAAACCAGTTCATTCACTTCCCTGTGTACTGGCAGCTCTACTTGTGCTATTCATGGGAGGTAGTGCATAGAATCATAGAATCCTGGAACCGGTAAGGTTGGAAAAGCGCTCTAAGATCACTGATCCAAACATTAACCCAGCACTGCTGGGTGGGGATCATTCTCTTCTCCCAGGTAACAAGCAACAGGACGAGGAAATGGCCTCAAGTTGCGTCAGGGGAGGTTCCAGTTGGATATTGGAGAAAACTTCTTCCCTAAAAAGGTGGTCAGGCACTGGCTCAGGCTGCCCTGGGCAGAGATGGAGTCACCATCCCAGGAAGTGTTCAAAAAACATATGGATGTGGCACCTGGGATATCACACCTAGGGACATGAATTAGTGGTGAACATGGCAGTGCTGGGGTAGCATTTGGGCTTGATGGTCTTAGAGGGCTTTTCCAGTCTTCACAGTTCTGTGATTCCATGATTCCAGTCTCACTACCACGTGCTGCCTGTACCCACAGTGCTGTTGTGGGAATGTGGCTGCTGGCTCAGGAGCTGTTCACTGGATTTTGGAGTGAACTTCACGCTGAAAAGTTGCCAGGTTGACTGTTGGCAGCTCTCACCCTCACTGGTGGTTCAAGGAGTATTTAAGTCCCTAATGAAACACCTGAGAACATCCTGCCAGAGTTCTTGCAGAGCAGGGAAGAGGTTCCTGCAGACCTATGACATTCTCATCTGGAAGAAATTTAGAAGTAGAAATCTTTTCCTCTCATGTCACTTGGCCGCTCGGTTTTTATTTCCACATGTCTGGAGAGTTTTGTCTAAGATATGTCACTTTGCAAAATTAAATTTTTCACCAGTAAAATTTGATCTCTTAGGAAAGAAGGAAAAAAGAGCAGCAAACCCTGAGTTTCAGAATTACGGCCTTTCCTAAATTAAAATACTATCCAGCCTGATGTTTTATGTGGCAAGTTTTATCCCCAAGAGACAATGAGAATAAACTGCAGCTGCTGGAAAGTCCATGGGTTATGAGAGAGCTTTGGAGCACAGAGCCACAGGCTGGCCATGGCACACATGGCACAGACCAGCATCCAACTGTAGCTTGTTTGGGATGGCAGGAGATGTGACCATCAGTCTCTTACAGCCCTGGATGTTTGTTTCTGATTAAATACGTGCTGTTTGTACTGAAAACAACGGGATCTGCCGCAGACAGCTGCCAAAGCCACTACTCCATCTTGGAGAAGCTTTTAATGTTATGCTTCAGTAATAGCAGTTTTTCTTAAGCAAAGTTTATTGATTTATAGTTTGAGAAAACATATTTTGCATCAGGCTTTGGGGAGTTGGAGGTTACATGGAGGTGGTTTGGCTGCACTGGATTATTAATCATATTCATGGGATTTTGGAATCCATGCATTTGCACGATTGCAGGCTCGAGCTGGAGGCAGCACATCCATCACGCTGGTGGAGCTAGCGGGATGCTGCACAAACCACAGCTCTCAGGTCAGAGGAGCAGCTTTCTGAGGGAGGCAATGACCTCGAAGTAACTCTCAAAAGCAGAGTTCAGCCAGACCTCCGAATTATTCTGCGCCCACTGAAAAACTAAACTTGATCCCAGCCATTCCTGACTGGAATGACAAATGTGGCTGGAGGGGAGCACCGACCTGAATTGTACCCACTGGAGATGGTCCAGTGAGGTGTTCCAGGCAGTCTCCTCCTGGCTTTTCTTCCTTCCAGCTCAGCTCTGGCTGCACTGGTTCCTGGAGGATTCCTGCCCTCAGCAGTGCCCTGCTCTGCCCTGGCATGGCCTCACCTCAAGTCTGGAGGGCAGTTTTGGGCACCTCAGTGTAAGAAGGATCTGAAGCTACTGGAGAGTGTCCAAAGGAGGGACACAGAAATAGGGAAGGGTCTGGACAGGCCACACGGCGAGTGCCTGAGGGCACTTGGTCTGTTCACCCTGGAGAGGAGCTGGAGGTCAGACTCCCCTGGGGCTGCAGCTCCTCATGAGGGGCAGCTCTGATCTCTGCTCTCTGTGACAGAGACAGGACCCCAGGGAACGGCTGGAGCTGTGCCAGGGGAGGGTTAGGATGGATATCAGGAAAAGGTTCTTCCCCCAGAGGGTGCTGGGCACTGCCCAGGCTCCCCAGAGAATGTGCACAATCCCAAGGCTGCCAGAGCTCCAGGAGCGTGTGGACAACACTCCCAGGCACAGAGTGGGACTGTTGGGGTGTCCTGGGCAGGGCTAGGATGTGGGCTCGATCCTCATGGATCCCTTCCAGCTCAGGACATTCCATGCTCCTAAGAGGGAGAGGTTGTCCTTTGGAACATACATCAGCCTGGCCCAACGCTGGAGCTTGTGTAGGAGCAGCTGAGCTACGTAACTGCAGGAACATAGTGACTTTTGCTTATAAAAGGGAAAGAATCCCAAAACCAGCTGGCTTTATTTTACATTTAATTTCTAAAATAAACTCGGCTTATCAAGAGGATATTTGCCAGCACAAGAATAAAATTTGAGGGGTTTCTAAAATTTCCCCTGTTGCATAAAGGAGGACAGAGCTGGAGCTGTGCCCCTCGGTCTCATTACATGTTGGTTAATTAATTGTAGGCATTGATCAGGATTTCTGAGACAAAACACACCAAAATAAATTCCTTGACAACTCTCTTAAAATAGTGTACACTGTCCTGAGATTGGCCAGTTGGAGATAAAGAAGCATAAAAAGTTCCCAAAGCATCTAATTTTTTCTCTTTTTTCCTTGTTTGTTTTTTTCTTTTTTCTTGGAAAAAATGTAAATAGTAGGGAATTGTGCCTTCACTGGCTCCAACCTCAGCCACAGAATGCAACTGGAAGCAACTAGGGCAGTTTCTGCCTTGGCAAGAACAGCAGCCAGTACCTCTTTTGGCACTGCAGTTCAGGGCTGCATTTTATTGAATCCTTCCATGAGGAATTTGGTTTTAATTATTCATCACTGAGCTCCCAACAGCTGCAAAATTTTTGTGTTTTTAAGGGAAGGCTCCTGCCCTCCACAGTCTGAGTACATTTTTAAAATCAGCCCTGGATGGTATTCTTGGCACAAGGCAGCATCCCAGCACTCTTGAGTAGGTGGAGCCACAGCCAGTACCCAGCTGTGCCTTTTTCCTGAGACTGACCAGTGTCAGCACCCTGAGAATCTCTGGAAGTGTTCAATGCCAGCTTCAGATAGTGGAAGGTGTCCCTGCTCATGGCAGGGGATGGAACTGGATGAGCTTTAAGGTCCCTTCCAACCCAAACCATCTTTTGATTCCATGATTCTCTGGTGCTCTTCGCCCTTTTTCTTGGGTCCCATCTCAGATCCTTATGATTTTCCAGACCACTTGTGTTGGCTCATCTCTGAGCTGGCAAAATGGGCTGAATCCCTTTAGTGTCCTCCACCACCCCAGCACTACCTGGATGTGCTGCCCACCATGAGATGGATGGGAGGGAAGGTGATGGGATCTCTGGTGAGAGCTCTGAGACCTGAGGATTACCAGAAGCTTGTGAGCATGGCTGCGAGCGCTCCGTGCTTTTTAGTTTTCCTTTAGAAGTCACCCCCTTGGGTGTCTGGGCTGCAGTGCTGGGGTTCAGCTCAGATGCTGTGCTGGATTCCAAATCAGGGCAGCCGCCTCCAGCCCTGCATGTTCCCCCCACCCCAACCCCTGCAGTGCTCTGACCCTGTTTAGATTATGGAAGGATAATTTCACAATTTGATGCTTCCCTGGCTCTTGATGTTTTTAGTTGAATTTTAATCCCTAGGGAAATAAAGGAATCTGGGCAAAACTGCAGTGCTGCTCCAAATTTGCCACGGAAAGAAAAAAGCCTCCAGTGCATTTGTTGATAATGACTGGAGTGGATACAACAGTTTCTCAGCATCCCCTCACAGACCCTAACAATTTCCTTCGGGAAAGTCAGGAAGGAAAAGACCCTTCTTGCATCAGCTCAGTCAAGTGCACATGTGATGCTTCAGCTCTTCATTCCCTCTGTTCATTCCCATCTTCTCTTCCCAGCAATGAAGGAAGAAGACTTTTGTCCTTTACCTTCTTACTCTGACCTTGGAATTTCCAGCTCTTGATTGGCATCTCTGAGCAAACGACCTCCTTCCTTGCTTCCATGGGCAGCACAGGGAGCCAGCCAGTGCTGCTGGAATTCCAGTGAATATTTGGTGGCTGTTTGAGAGTACAGGGCAGTACGGGCAGGGCCAGCAGGGACTGTGCTGATGGAGCAGGTGCAGCTGGAAGCACATGGAGAGGGTTCCAAAGGTGTCATGGTCAAACACAGGACAGAACTGAGCTGGAAAGAAGCTGTTTTCTGCTGAAACTGTCTCCTCCAGTGGCCTTTGAAGATGTTTGTCTCTCTTTGAACAAATTGCAAGGATGTCTCAGTTAAGCAACTCCTCCAGTGTTCCACAGAATCATGCAATCACCGAGTCACTGAGGTTGGAAAAGCTTTCTAAGATCATTGACTCTACCACTGCCATGTTCACTGCTAGCCCATGTCCCAAGTGCCACATCCACATGTTTTTTAAACACTTCCAGGGATGTTGACTCCACCACTGCCCTGGGCATCTGTGTCAGGGCCTGACCACACCTTCAGGGTAGTAATTTTCCCTGTTATCCAACCTGAACCTCCCTTTGAGGCCATTTCCTCTTGTCCTGTCCCTGTTCCCTGGCAGCAGAGCCTGACCCCCCTGGCTGGCCCCTCCTGTCAGTGACTTGTGCAGAGCCAGAAGGTCCCCCCGGAGCCTCCTTTTCTCCAGGCAGAGCCCCTCAGCTCCCTCAGCCACTCCTGGTGCTCCAGCCCCTTCCCCAGCTTCCATGTTCTTCTCTTAGAAGGCTTTTCCAACCTTAATGATGCTGTCATTCCATGATTCCAGGTTACTGCAGGGTGGCTCTGCTCAATGCTGGCAGCAGCAGGAATGATGCACGTCATCCTCTCTCACCTGGCACTTCGCTTCTCTTTGAACACATAGAGACAGTCACAGTCTGAGCCAATCCATCACAGTATCCATCACAGGAAGGTTGTAAATACAATAAACCGGGGGGCTTGCCCCCTTTTTGCTATGTATGTTTAAAGTGATTCCTTTCTTACCCCACCCTTCATTTGTAGAAGCATGTCCCTGCTCCCCCTGCATATGGAAATTCTCATTTCTTAGAAGGAAAGAAAGGATAAAAGTGGTTTTTCCTCTGGCTGCAAGCACCCTGGCTGGCTTGGGGACCTGCTTGGGTTCATTGCCTGGTTTCCATATCACCTTGCCCAGCCACATGGTGTTTCCCAGCACTGTTCAAATCCATTAGCAGGTGCATTTGCTGAAGTAAATTCAGGCTTGCTAAGGAGTGGATTACTTGCCCAGCCATTTGTCATCATAGCAAAAGTCGCCACTGAAGGGGATTAGCATAAAGTGCACAAATAACTTTCAACAAGAGCCTTGTTAATCACTGTAATTCCCTTCTCCAGCTCTTCAGGGGAGGTTGGGTCATTGGGCCAGGATTCAAAAGGAGCTGTCAGGCTGTTGAGGGGTTTAAGAAACAAATGCTCAGCTAACAAAGCACCATGGAGACATCAGTGTGTGTGTGGCTGAAAATGGGTAATCCTTTGTAGAATCCTAGAACCTCAGACTGGTTTGGGTGGGAAGGGACCATCAAAGTTCATTCAGTTCCACCCTCTCCCATGGGCAGGGCCACTTGGCACTGGCCCAAGTTGCTCCTAGCCCTGTCCAGCCTGGCCTTTGACACTTCAAGGGATCCAGGGGCAGCTGTGCCCAGTTTCTCTGAGCAATCTGTGCCTGGACCTCACCACCCTCACAGCCAAAAATTCCTTCCCAATATCCCATCTAACCCTGCCCTCTGCCAGTGGTAAGCTATTCCCCCTTGTTCTGTTACTCCAGATCCTTGTCCAAAGTCCTTCCCCAGCTCTCCTGGAGCTCCTTTAGGCACTGGAGGGGTGTAAGGTCTCCCCAGAGCCTTCTCCAGGTGAACCACCTCAGCTCTCCCAGCCTGGCTCCAGAGCAGAGGGGCTCCAGGCCTTCTCTGGACTCACTCCAGCAGCTCCACATCCTTCCTGTACTGGGACCCCAGAGCTGGAGGCAACTCTGCATGTGGGGTCTTAGCTGAGCAGGACAGAAGGGCAGAATCTCCCCCTCCCCTGCATGAGCCCAGGATGTGGTTGGATTTGTGGTCTTTCTTTCTAACAGCCCTGTGCTGGAGGCCAGCTGTACAGAAACTGTCCCAACTTGCTGCCTTTGGGTTTCATACAGAGCATGGCCCATGCCAGGGCTGTTTGGACAAGAGGGCTGTGTCCCTATCACGACACCAGGCAGCTGCCAGGTATTGAGTCACATGAGATGCTTCCCAGACAGCATCCAAAATGGCTTGTGGAGGTGCAGCAGGGCTTAGCCATGGTGGAAGTCCATCTGCTGTCTTCCTTGGGAGGTTTCTCACCTCTAAGATGAAAAGAGGAGAGAGGTTTTATTAGAGCAAATAAAATAATACCAGGCGGGACCCACTGTCGTGTCGTGGGGCCCATACCTGCACCAGAACAGCCTCCTGGAGCTTTGATTATGGAGTCTGCAGAACGAGGCTGGCACTAAACCTGCCCAAGAGCCTGGCTGAGGGTGGCCCTGTGGGCACAGCTGGAGGGAGAATGTGCTAATTCCCAGCAGGGTTTGCTTGTCCTTTTGATCTCTGCATGTAGCAGCTTTGTCTGAGCGTGTGGTCCATCCACGAGGCTCCACGTGCCGGGTCCCGGCCGTTCATTTTTCTGGTGCTGGTCAGCTGACAGCACAGCATGTCAGAGGCTGTGCTGCAGAGCCCACGCATTGCAGGCTCCCTGAGCACCCTCCTGTCCTGAATCAGGGTGCAAGATGAGGGTCACACTAGGCTGGGATGAATTAAAAACTCAGCAGCCAGGTGCAGGTAATAGATTGCCATGTCCTGGGAAGCTGCAGGCAGGGCTGGGCACGGGGCGGGATGCTCTGGGACCTGCCCCTGTGCTCCTCTGGCTTTGAGGGAGAGGTGGCCGGGCCATTTGTTCACCCTCCTCCCTGTAATGGGTGACTTTATTCCTCTCACCATGGGGTGTACTCCCCGATCCCTGCCCAGGATCAGAGGCATTGTCTGGGTGCCAGGCGGGAGTGGGTGGTCTGAAGTCTTCAAGCAGCAGGGTGCCAGGCAGGCAGCAAATCTGCCTCCCAGCAAGGCCTTAGCACTGGATTTACTGGTGTAGCTGACAGCACAAACAGTGTGAGCATGTCTGGGCACTAAAAGCCTGACCCCTCATCTGCTCTCTGATGTCCTTTGTTTTGACTCTATTAAAAAGAGTGTAGGGAATTGGCTGGAAGTGCCTGTGGGAGGTTTGTGCTCACTCAGAACAATGATGCTACTGATAAACCAGCAGAGGAATACTGGGCTCAACTTCCAGTTCAAGGAACCATAAAGAGCTGGAATGCACCTGGAATTTCAGGAAATGTCAGTCAGACAGAAACCTCATGGAGGAGCTGACTGTCAGTATGGCGTGTCCTGCAGGACAGTGATGCTGTCGCCACTGGATTTATGTAATTGTAGGAAGGAACTGTTCAATCCAGAAATTTTTACTGAAATGGTGGTTGACCACATCCAGCCTCTATAGGATATTTATAGAATCATGGAATTATTAAGTTGGAAAAGCTCTCTAAGATCATTGAGCCTAAACTTTCCCCCAGCATTGCCATGTTCACTACTAAACCATGTCCCAGGTGTTACATCTGTACATTTTTTTTAACATTTCCAGGGAGTGTGATTCCACCACTGCCCTGGGCAACCTGTGCCAGGGCCTGACCACCCTTTCAAGGAGGAAATTTTCCCTAATATGCACCTAATCTGAACCTCCCCTGACACAACTTGAGGCCTTTCCTCGTGTCCTGTCCCTTGTTCCCTGGGACCAGAGCCAGGTCCCCCCTGAGCCTCCTTTTCTCCAGGCTGCGCCCCTCCAGCTCCCTGAGGTGCTCCTGGTGCTCCAGGCCCTTCCCCAGCTCTGTGCCCTTCGCTGCACACGCTCCAGCCCCTCAATGTCCAAAGTTAGCTGAGGACAGCACAGCAGAGGTTTGGGTGTTGATGGAGAAAGAAGAACCCAACACAGGCTTCAACCACCATGGTGTAAGGTCTTCTCCCTCCTTCCTGCAGCTGCTGTTGTGTCTCTCTCTGCCATGGTGAAGCTTTTCTCCATGGGGAGGTGCTTGCCCATGGACAGAAGAATGTTTGTGATTTTCTTATGTTCAGCACAAACACGGGGAGATCCCTGTGTCTGTTAATCCCTCTCACCCACATCACACACAGCACAGTGATCGTAGTCAGGAAGAATAACTTCACTGGAAAAGGGAAACTATAGATTAGTTTGGATTCCAGGGAAGGCATTTCAATTCTGGAAACAAGGATTTGAACAGCAAGTTTCAGGATTTCTTAGGTGAGCAAAATAAATGCTTCAGAGGAGCTGAAGCAGTTGAAGATTCAGGCAGACATTGGACATTCCTAGTTTGGGCTGGGAAATCTCTGTGTAGCCTGGCATGAGCTGGGTGCTGGTATCTGAGATGGGAAATTGCTGCTGCCTGGAAGCTCTGCAGTTTTTGAATTGAACGTTTAATTCTCCTCATTATTAATTAACCTTTTTCTTTCATTTTTTCTTCCTTCAGCATGAAAGACTTTCCAGGTAAGAATTTTCTTCTTTTCATTTTGTTTTTTCTGTGTAATATTTATTGGCAGCACGTTTTTATACAGCTTTGAGGATTCCCTGTGCTTCATATCCAGTGTGGTACTGGCTATTTGGTCCTTTCCTCAGCTCATCTGTGGCACCAGTTTGCTTCTATTCTTTACTCCCCAAATTATTTATCTCAGTGCCCTCTTAGAAATAGAGCTGGTTCCCACCATGGAGATGAGAGATTCATGGGAAGTCACTGCCCATGGGAGGCTGGGCTGGTACCCTGGGATTTTTTCCAGTTATCGTAGTGGTGGTGGCTGTCAGGTTTTGGGCAGTAATCTCCAGGGCCAAGTAGAGGGTGCTCCTACAGACCCCAGAGCCCTGGCTCAGCTGGGTCTCCCACAGCCTCCAGTCCCAACTAGCTGGGCCCCGTGCTGGCTGTTCCAAGTTTCCACAGCTCCAAAGTGCTGGATCTTCCTCCTGTTTCAGGTTGGAAGCAGCTACGAACCCCACCACAAGTGATTCATCCTACAGCGACCGTGCCTCCAGCCGCTCCAGTGCCTACAGCCGCAGAGAGAACCGGCTCGCCGCCCTCAGCAGCCGGGCAGAAGAGGAGAGCAACAGGGACTATAAGAAAGTAGGATTTTTTAAACTTACTATTGTCACTGCACACAGCACAGAACCTGCCTGTCGCTGCAGAAACCGGCCCCAAGAATCAGTGAGAAAGAGAAGACGTTTATGTTCATTTTCTCTGTTTCAAAGAATCCAGTGGTTTGTGTTGGAAGGGACCTTAGAGCTCATCCCATTCCACCCCTGTCATGGGCAGGGAGACCTGGCACTATCCCCGGTTGCCCCAAGTCCCATCCAACCTGGACCTGGACACTTCCAGAGATGGGGCAGCCACAGCTTCTCTGGGCTCTGTGCCAGGGCCTCACCACCCTGTGAGTAAGGAATTACCTAAACTAAAACTGTCCCTTTTTTGTGCCGCTTGGCTGTGTCTAAACTTCTTACAAAATTCAACAGCTGTTTCCTTATTTCTAATTCATGAATTATGAAAACATAAGTAAAGCATCCAAGTTGGTTTTGTTTTCCCTTCACGTCTCCTGATG
The DNA here is from genome assembly GCA_013399915.1 of Illadopsis cleaveri. Classification (NCBI taxonomy): domain Eukaryota; kingdom Metazoa; phylum Chordata; class Aves; order Passeriformes; family Timaliidae; genus Illadopsis; species Illadopsis cleaveri. Next base: position 147,702 of record VXBB01019309.1, read on the forward strand.
CGTGGGAGCAAAATGAACCCCTCAGCTCAGTGCTGAGGGCATATGTCTGCACAGAGCAGCATGGCAGGATGGGGTTAATTAATCAGGAGCAGCCTTCATAATTGAGCTCTTGTTTTGCATTTCAGCTATACGAGAGTGCCCTGTCTGAAAATCAAAAGCTGAAGTCAAAGCTGCAGGAAGCCCAGCTTGAGCTGGCTGATATCAAAGCAAAGTTGGAAAAAGCAGCCCAGGTAAGGAAAAATCCAGGTCTTGACTGGAGAAACTGAGCACTGGCCATGACAAACCAACATTTGTTCCAGAATGGGAAAGGGAGGGAAGCTCCTGGAAGGATGTTTTTGGGAGGGAAGGTGTAACAGAGAAGATAGAAATAAGCAAGTAATTTTGCAAATCAACTTGTTGCATCCCAAGCAAGACCATCTGTGGGCTGTCTTGGCCTTTGTGCAGCACCCTGTGAATGCTCTCGGGTTTAATCACTTTCTATTTTTAATTTCCATAGCAGAAACAGGAGAAAACTTCTGACCGGTCCAGCATGCTGGAGATGGAGAAGAGGGTATGTGTCTCTGCTTTCTTCTGAGTCACAGCCTGTGCCTCGTGTTGCTGTGCAGGGCAGTCATTTCTAGAAGGGAATCGTTAATTAAAAGATAAGTTGTATTTTTGCCTTGAGGAGCAGTGCACAATGATAATTGTGTTCTGACCTTTGCAGGGCCTGAGACTCTGCTGCTCTCTTTGCACATCAGCTTCATTCTGATTCCTCTCTTTCGTTCTAAGCAGCTGAGGACCAGTGGATTGTATCACACTGAGGGACTGTTGGTCCATTATGCTTTAAAACATTCTTGATCCTTACAAATAAAGACTGGTTTGGGGTGGTGGGGGAACAAGACAAAATTCTGGAAGGGCTGCTCTCAATCCCTTCATCCCCTAGCCTGGGTTAATACTGAGGATTGCCCCAACCCAAGGACAGGACCTTGAACTTGGCCTTGTTGAAGTCGGGGTAACATCCTGTATAGCTTCTGTTGAATTAGGATCACAACAGCCACAAATTCTGAGAGTTAGAAAGTAAAAATGTGTTCAGCTATTCTCAGTGAAGATGCATTAACTGTTTCTGGGATGTCTCATTCATTTTGCACTGATGAATCCCTGGATGAACCGTGCTGTGGGTAAAAAGTGACCCAGAACTCATCATCCACAGCACATGCAGAAGCTGCCTTTTCCTCACTCTCCTGGCCTCATGGCTCTTTGCACAGGGCAAAGGAGCAGGGCAAAGAGTGTAAATCTTGTTCTTGATGCGTGTTTCCCAATTCCCCCTTCTCAGGGCATGTCCCTTGAGCAGTTTGAGCCTCTTCATATTGGGAAAGTCACTGAAGGAGTCCAGATCTCCCTGCCTTAGCACAGGCTTAGCTGAGGCCACTCACATGGCAGAGTCTAATCCTCACTTTCTAAAATGCACCGAAAGCAGTCAGCTTTGCAGCCCTGGATTATCTGGGAGAAACAGGATTTCCAGGCAGGGAATTCCCTTGTTCTGTTTCCTATTAGAGCAGCTCAGTGACTTTTCTCATTGCCATCTTTAGTGGAGTATAAGTAAATCCATGGCTTCACCTACAGAGCTCAAAATCACATTACATCAGCAACTCCTGAGAACTGGGATCACTGAAAATGGGGAATAATTTCATTGGGGGTATTAATAGAGTTTGTGATCTGCCCAAACAGGCCCAACTTATATCCCTGCTGGTTTGCCAGCTGCCCTGTCCCATCTGATCAGCTCCTGGTTGTAACCTCTGCCTTGCTTTGGGATACTCTTCAGGGAATGCTGCTACAGAAACACAAGACTATTATTTTTCTTTAAAAGAAAATATACTGTAAATTTTTCTTCTAAATCCTTGTGATCTTTTCTGTTACGAATCCTTGTAAACAGGAGAAGCGAGCCCTGGAGCGGAAACTCTCTGAAATGGAGGAGGAAATGAAGGTAAGAAATAATCTTCACTGTGTCTATTCCATTTTTTATGCTTTGTATTCATGTCTTTGGGGATTGTCACCCAGGAGGAGGATGTTAAAGGTGTCCATGGGAACCATGTCCATTTTCCTTTCTGCAGTCAGAACTTGCTTTAATGGCCCTGTTCTTCAAACATGAAATGCTAATAAACTGTCCTGTTCTCATTCATCTGATTGCTCCTATGTTTGATTTGTTCTGCTGTTTGATTGGAGAATGGTGAAAGCTGTTCTCTTTAAATGCCTTCCCAAACTAACTTTTTGTGGCATCGCTGAGTTCCAGTGTGCTGACCCCCTGTGCTCTGACTAGTCTGCAGCCCAAGTTAAGCCGCTGAGGTTCTCTCCGGATGGGTAAGAAGACAAAGCTGGCTTTTGAGCTCACGCACACTGGCCAGGATAAAACACAGAGTGGTTGTGTTCCTGTACTGCCTTCCCAAAGCATGTCACTGGGAAGCCACGGCAGCCTGGGATAATTCCAGCAAAGAGGAATTTGCTTCCTCATGGGATGTGCAGCATGGCTTGCTGTCACGAGCCATGGCCACTGGTGCTCTGGTGTGTTCTCGCTCCCATGGCGTGGCTTCAAGGATGGTTGTGACTGTGAGGGGAGCCCTGCAGAGCCCAGGCAGCATCTGGCTGCCCATACACCCCTAAAGCCTCACCCCGTTCAGCAGTGCTGCGTCACGTTACGCTGTATTTCAGTGCTTATGTTCACAGAATGAGTGTCCCCTTTGCTCTGCCCATGCCTTCTTTCCCTTTCAACATGAGCAGGTGGGACCAAGCTACTCTCAGAAGGAAGGACCCACCTGAGAGCTCTCCCAGACCACACACTGACAAAAACTACTTCCTGGAGGAGGTTCCAATTCTGTTTCTATTTGAAGCTTTGTGTTTCTACCAGGCACATAGCTTTGGAAGGACCACTGGCTTCTGTTGCATCTTCTGCTGCAATAAGCAACATGATGTGGTGGATTCTTGCTGTAGAGGCTCTTGTTCTCTCAAAGAGGAGAAAATAAGTGTGGATGTGTGAGCCAGGAGGAGAAGGAGAAAGGATTGAATATGTCTAAATTCCAAACTGCAGGTGGGAACCTTTAACTGCACAGAGACTTTCCTGTAATTACAGAATTGTGGTCTTCAAGAGAAATACAGGCATGAGCAGTTTGTGTTGGTCCTTCAGCTCTGCAGATCACTGCAAACCTGCAACTTCAGACCATGGAGTAAGAAGACAAGGTGGTGGCCTCTAGTGGCCTCAGTTTGGAAACATACTGCTCTGGAAAGCAATTAATGAGAGAAGGTGCCTGTAGGGTCTGTTGGACAGAGCCAGAGTGCCTCCATTTCACGTAGTCTGGAGCTGCAGAGCCATGGAAGCCAAGGTGGTGCAGAAGGAGAAACACTGCTGGAGGTTGGATGTGTTCTCACACTGCCTCGAAAGACATGAGCTGAAGGAACCTGTGGTCCAGGTGAAAATGAGCTTCAGGTCCTTGAGACTGGTGCTGACTCTGCTCTCTGCCTGTTCTTGCTGCATTGAACAACCAAAGTGGCCTTTTGTTAGTAGAACAAATGCACAAGAAATTGGAAAATCTCTCTTCTGAGGTGCTACTAGTTTTTTACTAATTTTTGCAAAACCTTGAGCATGTAGTGAGTGCCTGAGGGCACTGTGACATGCCTTGTTTGACAGCTACTCAAAAAAGAGGAATGTAAAATCTCTGAAGAAAGAAGCACTGAATTGGACCTTTCCAAAAGGAAACTGTTGTGTCCACTTCCATGATGCCTTGAAGTGGGAGAAACAGCCCTGCTGTGTTTGCCTGGAGGGAGATAACCTCTGCAGAGCATCTCTGTTAGTCACTAGTGTGGGATTTGGGGCAGGATAGACTCTACTAATTCTGGTAGGACTCTCATTCTTGCTCCTTGCACTACCTGAGTAGCTGTTGTGCAGAGTCAGAAGGAATAAGTAAGGAATTGTGAAGGAAAATGCAAATCTACCAATTTCCTTTAATGTGAAGAGCAACAGCAAGTGGAAACAACCATACCTGTCAGGTGATTAGGTCTCAGGTTGTTTTGGGGAATTCTTCCCACTAGTCTTTGAATCCAGCAAGATTCACGTCCCACTGTTGGATCCAGGGGCGTCTGTATCCAGTTGTGCACATCAGATGTCCTGGCCAGGGCTGTCATCTCCTGGCAGCTGACTTCTGAGGAAGAGGAGGCAGAGGTGACAGAAATGTACAGTACTTTGGGCTGTGTTTGAGGGAATGAGCTTTGTTCCTGTCTGGAGTGTGACCCCTGCTACCAAAGCCATAGAGAAGTCAAGAGGAGCAAGACAGGTTTGGGAACCTCAAGAAGTTTGCTGGCAGAGCTGCTCCTGAGACCTGTTCCTGCAAAGGTGACAGAGCAGTGCAGCATTTCCCTGAGTAACTGCACAATTCGACTGGAGATTCAGAACCTTGGCTGAGGCAGGAAAAAGAAAATTAACATTTGCACTGAGCTGAATTCAATGCCAAGTGCCCGAGGTCCCAACAGCAATTGTTCTTGAAGGTCACAGAAGCTCCTTTATTCCATAGGAGTACTGCAGCTCCTGGCCTCAGCCATCGTGCAGGCTCTGGGCATTTTTACTTAGTGTTGAGGCACAAAATCCGTTAATTGAAGGCAGGTACAGAGAACTGAGAAACCTGCTTTTGCTAAGCCAAGTATCAAGCAGAGTGATAAGCAATCGCAGCGGTATCATCCAGATCCTGCTCTTTGCCCTTGGCTTCAGTCCCAGCTTCCCAGACTTTGCTGGATTTGGTGCATAACCAGGAGCCTGGCCTACCTACGGCATACACACGTTTTTACATAAATGACCCTTTCTGTGGGCTGTGCAGCGTGTGGAGGCTGAGCAGCGGCTGATGGGACCATGCTGAGGTTCCATGCTGTGCTGGTGTGGGAAAACAAAGGTGGTCTCTGAAACAATCACAGTCCTCCCCACCTCATGTAGCACCATGCCCCTACTATGTATATTAGGTGCTTTCTGCCAGCTGTGAGCCCTGTGATAGAACAGAGTATCTTTATTACCTGTGTATCATAAAATCATGGAATATCCTGAATTGAAAGGGACCTACAGTCCAACCCCTGGCCCTGCACCCCAATGACCTCACCCTGTGCATCCCTGGGAGTGTTGTCCAAATGCTCCTGGAGCTCTGGCAGCCTTGGGGCTGTGACCATTCCCTAGAGAGCCTGGGCAGTGCCCAGCACCCTCTGGGGGAAGAACCTTTTCCTGATATCCAGCCTGAATTTCCCCTGATGTAGCTCCAGCCCTTTCCTGGGCTCCTGTCCCTGCTCACAGAGAGCAGAGATCAGAGCTGCCCCTTGGGAGGAGCTGCATCCCCCAGTGAGGTCTGACCTCAGGGTCCTCTTCTCCAGGGTGAACAGACCAAGTATCCTCAGCCATTTTTGGTACCATCAAAAGAAGTGACTATTCCAGTACAACCATCTTCCAGCAGCTCCTGGTGTGATGTATCACAGGACAGCCGTGCCATGTCTGTCTGTCCTCACTGAGCACAGCGGCAGCCAGCAAAGCTTGGGCAGATGAAGGGATGTGTGGATGGATGGATGGATGGATGGATGGATGGATGGATGGATGGATGGATGGATGGATGGGTGTGTGGATGGATGGGTGGATGGATGGATGGATGGATGGATGGATGGATGGATGGATGGATGGGTGGGTGGATGGATGGATGGATGG